>PNEQ01077677.1:0-27684 GCA_003012365.1 Medauroidea extradentata
CCTCTGCAACACTGCAGCTGTAACATTTCTGGCACGTGCAGGCAACATGCTGCTAGGTCGCCTTTGCAACACTGCAGCTCTAACATTTCTGGCACGTGCAGGCAACGTGCTGCTTGGTTTCCTCTGCAACACTGCAGCTGTAACATTTCTGGCACGTGCAGGCAACATGCTGCTAGGTCGCCTTTGCAACACTGCAGCTGTAACATTTCTGGCACGTGCAGGCAACATGCTGCTAGGTCGCCTTTGCAACACTGCAGCTGTAACATTTCTGGCACGTGCAGGCAACGTGCTGCTAGGTTTCCTCTGCAACACTGCAGCTGTAACATTTCTGGCACGTGCAGGCAACGTGCTGCTAGGTTTCCTCGGCAACGTTGCAGTTGTAACATTTCTGGCACGTGTAGGCAACATGTTTATATAGTCTGTGACGAACTTAGCACATTGTAACATTGTAGCAACCTTTCCAGCACCACCTGTGCTGTTAGGGTTCTTTATGGTATCCATCCATCACGCACAGTCACTTCTAAATCGTGCATTGTTCAAAAGGCTTATCTGTATATCGTTATACAAAAATTGACACTATATAAATACGATACAAAATACAGTCAAATTACATCTAATTTTATCGAAGAATACAATCTGGCAACCCTAACGATCAATAATGATCGTCACTCAAATATTCACTTTATTTGTTACTATTTTCCTCCCCTGAAAATTTTCTGTTTACATCTAACGGCATATCAGAGTTAAAGTTTTAATGTCCACGAGACCAAAACCAACTGACTTACTGCAACAAAATAATTCGCACTATGAAAGGTTATGGGCAACATTGAGAAATATATACAAACTAAATGTGTTAGTATTTATTTTAAAACTGTGGGATTTGCATAATTTTCTGTAAATTACAAATTGATTTCTTACAGTAAATTATGACATGAGAGTTTTAATATTTAATGAACGCATATTAGCAAGTAATGTCTACAAACACGCTCGTCTCCTACAACAAATATAAAATAGCCTAAGTTATTTTAATGAAGCAGCGCCTTAATGCCTGGTCACGTTGCCAGCCAGTCCTGTGTTCAGACAATGTAATATCTCAATCTGTACACATTGTCACGGTAAGGCAGTAAAGCGACAAACAGCCTGCAATTTGGTAAGGAATACTGTGATACACCTGACGAGTATTGAGACGATGTGGTTAATGAGTCAATATACAATATATACTGTTCATACAGCAAAGAGTGGGAGTGACGGGTGATATGGTTGCCAGCACGTTTAATAGTGTGCTGAAGGGGTGGCTTTCAGGGATCTTGTTTGAACAAGACGACAAGAGAACTGCAGAGTGGCTACATCAGGACCTCCCCAGTCTCCACACAGCCCAGATGTCATCACATGGACAATATGGACGAGTACAGGCAAATAAAAGCGGAAACCCCGCTCGTCAAGAGTTAGTGGACGCTAGCTTTATTTTCACGTTTGAGGCACGGAAACGGGGTTGGCTATAAAGTCGAATATAACACGTCCGTCAAACACCTTATCGCCTCTAGGCGCGAAGTACTAAAGTAGCGCGGAGTGTTTTCGTAGAAACAGTTTTTCAATGGGACTTCAAGTGATGACCCTGTTATTTTATTTGTAGATGAGTTAAATTTCAATGCAGGTTTCTATGATTTAGTTTTTCGATTACAGTTGATATTTTCTCCGCTACATCAATGTGAAAATGTCATTTTTAGCACTTTTGACGAGATTGGAAATCAAGCCGATTGTATTTTTTAAATCATAGGGATACAATTTGAAGTGTGTGTTCTTTTCGTAGATAAACTCATTGGAAACATTGGCAATAGTCAAACAAGAAAAAATACTTTCGGTTTCGCTTTTTATGAGAAGAAAAATATGAAATTTGCTGTTACAGTGTGAATCAAAGGTATCTTGCGCTACAGCACAAGCACCGCAGTTGATCTTGTAGCGTTCATTTAGGCCGCAACCAGTCCAGTAAATTAACAAAATGACATATTATTGTACTGTTTGCGGCCTAAACTGACGTTATAAGTTCAACCGCCATGCTTGTACTGTAGTGCAAGATACATATAACTCACGCTATAATAGCATATTTTACAGTCCTCTTCCCAGAATTAAAAAATAAATAAATAAAATAAAATATTACAATAATGCGACTGACAAGTAAGCTATGCCAATGTTATATAGTTTGGAACAACGAAAACAAAACAACAATTTCTGGAGCACTTCAGCTTCGGTAGTCATGCCACGACGTCTCGAGACAATGATACAGTATGCAAACATAATATTACATGTTTTACTACCGCAGAGTAGAAGATTGCTGTGATTGTATAGGTATTTTTTTTTAAGTTGATAAACATTAGGATAGGCCTCAATATATCTAAACAACTACTACTACATAGAACTTAAAATAGGCGCACTGTTTCAAAATAATATTGTAACTAATTCTGTACCGGGAAATATAATTTTATTTTTAAAAGCCTAGCCTTAGAACTTAGGTGTTGTCTCCAACCCGGAACACGAACAATAGCTATATGAATATATATTTTTTAATTCAGCGTAGAGTTACTGCCTAGTCCTTGCTATGCTGCGAAGTTATACCAGTGATTACCTCCTGTAGTGCAGTTTGCAGTTCAGCGTAATACATCGGTGAATAGATTATTTTTATTCTTGCATACTGCTGCGTGTATAGAATGTTTCGTTACGCTACATAATGCATTCATTATCGACCCAGTAACCACAATACATATTTTTTTTCATAATTTCTAGGATTGCAAGTGAAACTGGTGTCTTTTGATATCAAAAGTTTCAATTGTGTATAAAGGTGACTATGGTGTTGCCAAGACGAGTTTCGTCATATATTTACTTATTTGGTCGCTTTGCATGTCCTCGAACAACACAAGGCTTCATAGTAGAGGTACACGGGGAAAGGGAACCTGTTTACTGAAATGTAGCATTTTAGGCGTATGTTGCCTCCAGCAGATTGTTGGTTATTACAACAAAGACCTCGGAGAGCGAGTTATACTGTGTACTGCTGTCAGTTGGTCGGCACGTGGCAGTGGCAGGCCGCCAGACAAGACACGTGATGTGTCAAAGCTGAGAGGTTCACTCAGGCGACAACATAACCTCATTCTGCTACTCTTCACACTCTAGTACACTACTGTAGCTGTGAAGCCGCCATCTTCCCTTCAACCACACCGCCTCGCCTCACTCAGCCATATTGTGTTGCTACACACCATCACGTTTCATTGACTTCTCCAGGCAAACAGTTAGTATTTTCACACTTGTCATGTCTCAAAAGAATCAGACATTTTTATAACTTGAATAAAGTTAGACAGGAATGCTCTTTAAAACCAATTCTGAAAAACCGTGTGGTTGTAACGATGTTTGCATATGCGTTTGCTACATTTAGCCACGGTAACTTGGGGGGGGGGGGGGGGCATACATTTTTGGTGGGCTGTTTTCGGTCACAAACAGTTCTGGTACCTCGTATTCCACGTATACATTATATATACATTTATATTTGCAGTAATCTTGTAAAGTAATCTATCTGAAAACCAATACAATAGTGCCAGGCATTCAAATTTTTTGTATGTTAAAAATACTGCAAGAAACTATCAACATGTTGAAAAAAAATTGAAGAATTTTAATTATCTACATTAAAAAATATTGCAAACTGAGAACTTGACAGAAAAGTCAAGCCACCAGGCCTAGGACTGTACAATACATTTGATCTTCAACCCATCTCCTGACTTTTCCACGTATCCTCTGTTTTCCAACAATGTTAGCAACCCTGATATTACTCCAAGACTAAGGAGGACAACACAGCCTACATACCAGTGTTATTTTTTTTTTTTTTTTTTCAGAATACGATGAGCTGTAAAGAAAACGGGAATGAATTATGAAATGCTTGTACTGTCAAAAGATACGTACATATTTAAGCTATATTTCAACATAATCACTATGTATATTGAGACACTTGTCATACCGGGCCACCAGCATTCCAATATCCTCCGCAAAGAAAGTTGCCCCATTGTTATGACAAATTGAGCATTTTCACACCACCATCTCAATGTCTCGCTCTTTAGTTTTACAGTGGTTTCGAGAAAAAAATTTGTAACGCACATTAATACATGTATCAAAAATTCACTCTTACAGTTTTAACACATATATCATCGTTTCTATCTGAATTTTTCTGTTGCAATACACCACACAGATTTTTAGATTATCACCCCTGAAACATCATATATTTTGTTATCAAAATAAGCTAAAATGAAACAAAATAAATTCTTGCTAGCAAATGGTAGATTATCAAAAAAAAAATTAACTCTCGGGAAAAATTGTGTATTGTATGACTGGATACAGTCTCAAATTTTTTTCAAAGCATTTGGTTAAAAACTATTCCAGTTATTTGCAATTATTTTAAATAAATGAAAGCACACGGCGTTAACAATAATAATGGTAAAAAAATACTATTTCTTAAGAGGTCATGGTAAATAATCTCAAATTGCTTGCATAAACAATGCCATAATGCATGTTGGTCTGTGGTTAAATGAACAACAGTCCTCGGAGGAGGCATATTTGACACAGGATGACGTGAGCAATATATGTAAAAAAAACAGTCAATAACACATTGTGTTTACATATGTAATTGTTATCGTTTTATTCCTAATGCTGCTCTCCAAATATTACAAATATCATCTTGTAACAAGTCACGTTTTGCGAAAGTTACAGTCATTAATTCTAAATGAGCCATGTAAATAAAAAATAATTGAGTAATATTGTAAGCCTTAATACGAGACCTCGTGTATCAAATATTACGAATTTTGTAATAACATGTAAAATTGTTTCAAAACAGAATTAATAGGGTACCAGTGAATGTAATAAAGTGTAATGTTAAATTAAGTAAATATGTATGAGGGAATTGAGAGTCACAAATTGTATTTTACATTTTTTTTTTTTTATCTATTAGCATAGCGTTTTGTTTATGTAAGTTCCTAGGAAAAGTGGGAACTTTTATTGCGAGTCTTGGAGTCGAAGTTTATCAGTAACGAAAAATGGAAGTTTCTGATGAGAACAGTCGATCGTAGCGAATAATATGAGCTCTAAGATAGAAGAGGCTGAACATAGAAATAATAAATATCTACAAGAGCAAAAGGAAGGATGCCCTGACACCAACTAAACAATTTCTGAGTGATTTGCTGAAATAATCTGCAGTTTGAAGAGTAAATGGTACGTAAATATTTAAGTTATGTAGTCAGTAAAGCTAACTTTACCAGTGCAGACAATTGCTACAGCCATTTCAGTTAATTTACTTAACCCGAAAGTTTAAAATTATTTTGGAAAAATCTACACATAGTAAATTATTTTTCAAGAGTCAAACCTACAAAATTCCAGAAAGAGATAATTGGTATCATGCTGTGAAAGACCAGCTAGTCGCTGTGTATTTGAATTATTGAAGTCATACACATAAGCTGTGCTGGAATTCAAGACTGATATTCAGAGTATGACGTTACAAATGTGTAAGCTCTACAACGTCTGTGTTCTGGTAGCTTGTGTTTCCCACTGCACACGTAATACTGTACTTAGTAGATCGATTTTAAATTTTGTTCAGGGTACTTTTTTATTTATTTAATTTTTGTTAACATGCCAAATTTCTTAAGTTCTATCTATAGTATTGTTGATTACATATTTTTAATCTAATTCGCATTACTCATTTTCCGTTTAGGCATACGCACTATTATCTTCCTATGTTGATGAAATATTTGTAATTAATTCGCATGACATGTGCACTATTATAGCTGTGTGAGATAGCCTATAGTAATGACGTAAGGAAGAAATGCCAGTGTGCGGTGGTAACTGGTAGTGTAATGGCACAGTGTATGGAGAGAGGTTGAAGGCTAGAGGGGTGTAGTTATGACGAGCCGCAATGCAGCACTAGGGGGGTTGTCCATAGCAACGACACACTACTAGCGAGGGCGTCGTCTACACTGCAAGCCAGCACGCCATACTCGTACATACACACTGCAGCCACATAGCTGTATGTCAATATAGCACCACTATACATACACCAGTACTGCACAGCTGTGTTAGGTATCGTGCAAAGACCACCTCGTGTCGTGTATTTATATCCGCGTTCGTTCGTTCCCTCAGTACAAGAGTTGCAACGCCCCAGAACAACAAACCTATTTCTTCGTTGTTACTTCACAAGTGTCATGGCAGGTTTTCTGTTAAATGTATTCTATACTGCACATACGTGTGCCAAATGAGTAAGCACATACACACATATGAACATTGTATTACTACTATTGATATGTAAGAGAGATTTTCATCATCACACTATGCATTGCTGGGTCAACACGCGGCATGGAGTAACGAATAATTAAATACAAAACAATTCAGACGAATTCGCTTGTATATCTGATTCAATTTTTTTACAACCTGAAAAAAAAAAAAACATTCGTTTTCTTTGACATTATTACAAACAATGAATCGTAAGAAAATAAAATTAATTATTTATTGCTTTCATATCTTGTCAATTAGTAATCGTTTCAATTATTCGGAAATTAATACTGTGTTCACCAAAACAGTGTAACACAGACGATATGGGTAAGTTCTCTGCTCTAGTTCACAGCACTATTAATTATTGCATCCTCGACATACTCTGGCCAAAATGTTAATGATGTGCTTTAAAAAGACAAAGATATCTACAATTAAAACATTCAAGTCTATCGACGGAATATTCCAAGGTGGGCGCCCAGTGTTGCGATATTTAACCGGTATCTCGGCGCAGTATTCTGACGTACATCTCACACCAGAACACGATGTAACATGGCAAGTTTGCCATATGTAAGTGAAGCACAGGCCACTGGTAAGGCTCCTCTCTACCTGCGCTTCAAGCACGTTGTAGCGAGTTGTAATTGTCGATTGTATGAAGAACCTAAGATGGCGGCCGGCGCCGGGCTAAACACTGAGCGTGTTCGAGGCCTAGAAGCTATGAGGACGACACAGCACGCCTCTACCTAGCCTCTAGACGCAAGTCACTGAACTGCCATGCAGTGTACTCCCAGACAACTAGCCTATATCAGATGAAACCTGAAGACAATCGCGTTCTCTTCCATGCGCACGCTAGAGTTTCAGCAACTATAGGTCTGTATCACGTTCATAATTGGCCGTTGACTTACTTGACACTTCCTGGAACGAGTCAATAATATAAAAGCCCATTTCACAGTGTCAGCGAGCAGCTAATAAAACAACTGCTGCCTGCACTGTGTCACTAGCCCTTTATCTACGAGACATTCAGTGGAGACCGTCATTTTATAACCTAGTATAAGGTGGATTGTACGCGCTTACACCTTTTAAAACATTCTGAAGAGGACAGACAAAACAAACTACTTGCGCAGTTTTCAGCAGCTAGCAACTATGCTTTAAAGGGTAGCGGTGCAGGTGAAATTGGTGCACACGTGTGAAGTTCTTGTAATTCTATTCTCAAGCAGATATCACTCATGCTAATTGAACAGTTGTATAATAATCTGATAACGGCCGACATTGCACGCTGCTCGGCGACCTAGACAGGCGGCCAACTTAACACGCATTGCGTTTGTACATCTACGTTAAGGGGGATTGATCCCTGTTAGATCGGTTTTACGGTTTTCCTTATAAATCAGGGAATACACACATTGTTTTTTAGTTTTTTCACGCTGACAACGCATAGTTTATAGTTTCATTCACTTTTTGGAATCCATATGGCATTGTTTCTGTTAATGTTACGACCTCTTAAGTCGCTCCTGTAAATGAAGCAATTTTTTCCTTCTCAGCTGTTTCCGGTTGCAAAATAATGAATATATTATGATTCCAGCAATTACAGAAAATCGATTAAGTTTGTATCTATGCCCTGTCGTGACACACATTTTGATATATCGACTGGAACAGAAGTTATCGAGAAGAAACAGATAAATCTAAGGTTGTAGGGATCAATACCCCTTAAGAACACACTTCAAACAATGTTTCGATCAGTTTAAAAATTACTATCTCTTACTGGAAACACGATTTTCAGGCCTCTCTGTGGCTACAGACTACTTTTTCTGTGTGGTGTGCCGTAACTAGGAAAAGTTCCAACCGGGTTACAAAAACCATTATAGAAATAGGCGTTGGAATTTGAGCAATATTCTGCGGATGGGACAAAATGCGACCCGCAGCATTACATTCCTGGTCAGATGAGGTGGTTACACTGCACATTAAAACAATGCCTGTTAATATTCGTGTCTGAAATTAAAAAATCACTGGGATGCGTGCCTTTTGCCTGATTGATGCATATCATTCAGCTGTTTAGAGAGGCCTCCACCTTACTAATTGCCTACTGTACTGATTAGCCAACCAACTGAAGAAAGAGTAGCTACCTAAGAATATGACCGAACTATTCAGCAAGCTAATAGTTTACATGTCTCTGCTCCGCACCACCATGGGAGCAACAGTGACATAACACACACAAAATGAACACAAGATCATCTGCAGAGTTACTTCAGGAACACCGACTGTGTAGCTGTACAACCCACAAGGACCAAAGAGGGGCAAAAACTCGAAAAATATTTGACAAGATTTACAAAAGGATAAATAACGTGGTCTTCATGATCAACCACTGTTGCCTTAGGGCTAAACCCAAGGTTATCCATATTGATCTACCGCCACTTTACGAACAGAATTAAGGAGATAGCTTACAAGAAGGCTCCCAGAACACTGATTCGGGTCACCGAACCCCCTTTCCTCCTCTCCACTACAGATAGTGTTAAGAGATAGTGCACAGGATACATGGGCAGACGTCGAACACTTGACCCCACCGCTCGAGACCCATGCCACCACGTGTCTCCCTGTGATGTAAGCATAGCTGGTTGAGAAGCCTGCACCACCCGATACCATAACAAACACTTCCCCCTCCATAAGCATGCTCCTAGATGATCACAGAACCAGGTCCTAACACCCAACCTTCGTAGACAGTGGGAGGCATCGATAAACTGGGAGAACGGTCAATATATGATGAAGCCGGTTAAAAAAAGGCGACCAAGTGGGACAGTGATTGTTTGGCACTTAGGCTGTACGATAATAAGTATCAAGGAAGCGACAGTGATGCGACTACTAGTGACGAGAAGACGAATGCGACAAAACAGCGTCAAGAAGTGGCGCGGGAGCAACATAGTGTGTCGACAATTCAAACCACGTGTGGAGCTACGAAACTGCACTTGCCAGTCTGCAACGAACGAGTAGGTTACACTTTCAAGAAAGACTAATGCTGATATTGATGAGAAAATTCTAGAGCGACACATTCTAAAGACGATTAACTTTTCATGTACTGTAAGAATACTGCGTATTAGAAATATTAAGTGCAAATATTAATTGCAAATATATATTTATACAGTTGTAACACATTCGTAAATAAGTGTAAATAATTGTAAAATATTATGAAAACATGTTATATTTAAATTATTTCATATAATTTATCAAGTCCTCCATTCCAACGGAACCACCTTGCTATGTCCAGGGCAGATACTTTTAACAATATTTAAGTACCAAACTTGCAGTGCATAACATTTAAAATACGGTCTGTCAAAATAACTGTTAACACTGTAGTGTAAAAGTAGTGATTTTTATTTGTGTATAACCTAAATTAAACTGTGACGTGGCTAGTCAGCTACAGTGTATATAATACAGTGTGGTGGAGCAATGGTAAAACAATTGCTTCGTATTCTAGAAGACCCAGGTTTGATCACTGGTTCCAGCCATCTTGAATTCAGTTTTCTAGGGTTTTTCGAAATTTCTCCAATAGAATGCTGGGATGGTTCACTGAATATGCCTTGCGGGTGTATTATGACCTCGCGTCGCTAGCTTGCGACTTCACGCAACTTTGCGATGCATCGTGGTTTAGATAGCGAATTTGTGATTATGACCGTCCGCGTTTGCGAGTGTCGCTATCTTTTGCGAACACGCAAAAACTTTGCGACAACGCACTCTCAGCGACGGCAGTTGGCAATGCTTCTGTGGATAAATTCCATCCTCGATGGTAGTGCCACCTAGCCTAACTATTACGTAACAGTTTATATATGCTCCGTCAGATGTCAGTAAGAATCCCACCACAAAACGTAAGCTATTTTAGCGATGCTGTATACAAGGGAAGTACTGCCGTAGGACATTTTTGAAAGTGATTTACATTGAAAAAAATTTCTAAGGAACATTCTTCCAACGTAATGTTCATCTACGTGAGAACACGGAAATATATACATATACAAAACGAAATAAATAAAAATCGGCCTTAGTACCAAATGAAAATTTAGGCATCCACAAATAATTTGAAAATAATATATGCATTCATTGATGTTGAGATATTGTTCTAGAATGTGTGGTTCTGTTTGCGACACGAGTTATAAGACGGCGTAGTTATTACATTTGAAAGACACTTTTTCACCCAAGTATTATGTCTCCATAAAAGTTAGTGAATATTCGCATGAAAATAATGCGTTAAAGTAAATTATTAATATTGCAAAAAATATTGTTATTATAAAATACTACTTGTTATGTCTGCTAATTGTCTCTTAAGTTAATCGTGGCGGTAAGAACAACTGCACGGGAAAATTTGAATATATTAATTTTAAACATATAAGTAAAGTTGCAGTACATGTAACTATAATTTACTGAATAAATGGACAGGGATAATTAATATATTAAAAAGTAAAACAAAAAAAATAACATTTCGGCAGACGTTGGGATCGATCCTACGCCCATTAAAGTAACGTAGTAACAAGGCAACAACGCTAACCAATACTCCAATATGACACTTTCAATATTTTACCTGTAAAATGCAAGTGTACAATATTTCCGGTTTAGTAATACTTTCGCTTAAATGACGCCGTAATAAAGACTTTATTGATATTTTGTAGTTTCATATTTTTAAAACGTGAATTATCAAACAATACAGCTAACTCGAATGGTCATATCAGTTCGAAATCTACATTTATTTTACAGAAGTCGAAGTTTTTTAAATAATCTGCCGTTTTATTCGTACAACTTATTTGTTAAGCGTACATATTGATGTAACATACGTATCGGACTGTTTCTACGCCAATTAATTTAATTACAATTGTTTAAATATGCGAGGTTACGGCAAGTAAAGGAAAATGTCCGCCATTTTATCTTAGAAATCTAGTTTGCGAGGCGTAGCGAGCCCTCAAGACAACGTGCTGGTTTGCGACGGACACTTAGCTTAGGCTTTGCGATGTGTGTGCGTCACGTGGACAGTTCGCAGTCGCAAATAGGGAGAGTTGTAATCGCTTTTATCGCAAAGTCTTGTTTAGCGTTGCTAGTGATGCGGCCATAATAGACCCGCTGGTCGACGCCTATCGACTTTCTCCCGTGTACCTCTATGAAGGCCTGATGATGTACAGTGCACATAAAGCAACCAAATAAAGTATTTTGTCAAACATATAGTGTATTAGTGTAGGGTATATGATGGCACAAATAAAGCATGTTCACGATGTAAGCTTGCTCGTACAGGAGAGACAACACAGCCGCTCTGATGCCGCGGCGCCTTACCTCACTGAACAGACACGATGAGGGTCATACCTTGAATAGATACATACAGCCACTGATCTGTGCAATTCTTTTGTACATTGGAAAACAGTGGTTTAGTCTGACTGACCTGAACATTTAGCTCGCAGAACACATCTCCCAACTGGAAAAAGAGGAAGGGGCGAAAGAAGAGAATCGATCTCAGTATTAAATAAAAACGACATTTGACGAACAAAGTCTTCGGTTAACCTAAACACCGACTTGTTAGTGTTTCGAAATCCCGTCATCGGTGCTCTCATGCACAGTTTATGGAAGAATGCTATTTTCTTATGTGTAAACTGCCTAGCACAAACTTAATTTGATGTCACGTGAAAAATCATGCCGAGTATTAAGACCGTGCAGATAAAGATTGTCGTGGCAATGTAGAGCATTCCGTTTAGGCTTTTAAATTGCATGATCATTCCTTCATCTTTAATGCGGCTGAAATTCTTAATTCTTCATGTAGCATCTGTAGTAGGCTATATTTTGAAACGCGCATTATAGGATTATCTCTTTCGTCAGAGACTTTGTACTTTTGAAGATCATTTAAACGATCTTCGCTTAGATAATGCGTCTAATTTTACAGTGTGAAGGAAAATTATAACAATGCTCTACTTTGTGCTTGTCTTCACTTACAATAAACATATTTCATGTGGTCTTATAAGGGCAGAACATATACATGCCGGAAACTCTACGGACACTATTTAATTATAGTTTACTATTCTAACCACAGCACTTACTGCTTGTAATTACTCTAACGAATCAGTGTAGCACAATTTATATGATTAATGACAACAAAATATACAAGTCTCACGACTCTGCTTGCTTAAATTCTCCTACACAAAGAGGGAACTACAACGACTTTCAAAAGTGTTCCTATTAAACTCGCTACTACTGTAAAATCAAGTGACGAGTCTCAGCAGTACGAGGCACGCCAACCGAAGTTGAAGTGTCCAAGTGAAGTGTGTCCTCCCAGAGCGGTGGGGTCGCTCCTGACCAACATGTGGTATATGAGGCAGACGTTGTCCCCAGCCTTCACATTCCGCCGCTGCTCGACACTCGCTTCGCATTATTCACCGAAGCTCATAACACCGTTAAGCGCATCATCAGAAATTCTTACCATACCAACAAACAGTGGAATTTGTTTCATATTCCAAAGCATACAAAAATAGGCACTGTAAAGCCACAACTTACAATATTTGAAAAAATAAGTGCTGCTATCGCCAGACAACTATACATTTTAAAGGCGACTACAGCTAATTATTTCAAGCAGTTTTATTCAATACAAGATTACAGAGAACAAATTACACAATTCAACGCGTGTTAGCTACAAAGTATCTTGGCGAAAATATCAGTAAGAGATGAAACGGTACTGTTCCTAAGGTTTTATTTTCACAGAAGCTAGGAAAGAACGGCTGCAGGAGAAGTTTGAAACTAGAGTGCTGAAGTCGACGAAACACCCCGTCCAAACGAAGAAGAATCGTCCAGAAAAAAAAATGACTCGGCGAGGAAAACGGGATCTGCAAAAAGAACCAGTAAAAGTTTTTGCACTTGTGATTGAGGTCGCCTGCAAACAGAAAGACACGAAGGAAAGTAATGAATCGAATAGAAGGCGCTCTTTCTTCTGGAGGTATCTTTGGGATCCAGAACCTGATAGAATGGGTAGCGGAGCGAGCGAACCACAGTCGCACCAACCTTTGATCCCATCGTTGTTCGTCACAGGAAACACAGGTGTCCAGTTCAAAGCAGCGGTATTACTTTCGCCAAAGGTCTTGTTGTCCAATATGATAGAATGTTCAGTTTTATCAAAAGTTTTAACTACTATGGCATGATGGCTATGGGTAATTGAGAAGACTGAGGAAGTCGTAAAGGAAATTGAGCAGACTAGGATAATCGTTAACCTGCTTCATTTTTAATTTGATGTACCCTACAATGGACATGTGGAGTACACCATACATTTGACTAAACATAACGTGTAGCCTACTAATACCCACAGTTCAATTTTAGGACAAAACAGGACGAAATGTTATTTTCCCGATATTATGTTTTCGATTTCAATCTTCGATGACAACAATCATTAAAATACCCGATGGAGTTGCAAAAAAACTGCGAGGGACCATGAGAGAGAGAGAGAGAGAGAGAGAGAGAGAGAGAGAGAGCGTGTGTGTGACAGAACGAGAGAGAATGAGCATTTAGTTGTTTATGTTTAAGCAGCCAGATTTGGCCGACAAATGACCCTCTTTCATGTAACCAAATGTAGCTACTTACGAAAGAAAAGTAGTATTTTGAAAGACTTCACTCTTTCGGCGCAGATAAAATTGTACGCAATTTTCACGCAAAAATTTTACAGTAGATCTGCAGGTGCTATGTACGTACACAACAAATAATTAACCTTCTGATAAGAGTTCTGGTGGCGGCAATTTACAAATACAAAAATGCACGGAAAATTTAGTATTTACAAGGTCCATAATATTATATTAGCAAAAACCGATAATTTTATAGCCGAGTACGAACCTTAAGTTGTATATATGATCTGAACACGAAGAGAACACAACGAGAGAGAACGGCGAAAGCCTATAAATTTGTTACTGATTATAGTATTCGCTTTAGACGAACGCTTAACTACACCTAGACTAATGCATTGCCTGGAAGTATTGTTGAGAAACGGCTGTGGCTTTGTTGTGACTAATGTGTACACTAAGGTTTACTTAATGCAGCCTTCAAGCTCTGCTCTTTGAAGATGTTTTGAATTACAGCCAGGAGACTGAACCATATTGAACAGGAACTGAAGACAATAATGAAGAATATATGGAAAGTGTTGATTACAGTCCACGAAAGGCGATGTACTTAGTTCAGACATGATATGATGTGTCTGACAAGATTTCAAGTGACTTAGCTGTGAACTACCCTGTTTTGAAAGAACTCTCCGTGAACCTGTCCACAGAGACGAATGGTCTAAGTAATCAGAGGTGTACAGTTAAAATTATGGCTCATATACGTTAAGACGTTTGACGTTGCAGAAACCTTTATTTGAGCAAGAAGAACTGAGGATTTCGAAAATAACCTGACTGCAATTGAATGTGTGCTGTTTTTTTCCCTCAATTTCTGAACATCTGTGCAAAACTTGCAATAGGTTATCTGCAGGAAATGAGCACTTAAAAATAAACACCCACACATAAATGTAAATTGTGAAGTAAGGATATTTTATGATACGGAGAAATGATGCTGGGAAGATGTGTGGAATGTAGAATTAATCAGATACTAATGAAGTCGGACAAAGATCGATTTAGGATGACACATCGAGGGGAATTTTCATGGATTCTTATTCATTCTGCTTGCAGCTCTGTAAATATGGCCATGAACTGACTGACAAAAAGTAATATACTTTATGAACATAATCTGCAAAAATGTCGCGGGATTTAAAAGATTCAATAGAGATAACAGCTCTTGAAAATGCAGGCATATATAGCTGAAGAAATTGACTGGAAAATCCAGGCAGGAACGTATGATAAGTCTTCACATGGTTGCAAAATATAAATCGTGATAGTGAGATATTTTGGTCAGATCTTAAACCGAGGTCTTGGACGCTGGTGAGGAATGATAAGATGCGAGAATGAAGAGGCGGAGGAAACGGGAGATACCCTAAAAAACGCCGACCAGCGGTATCGTCCGGCACAAATAGAAATAACTGAACTGTAACAATGTAGGCACTGACTGGGAATTGGAAATAATGAAAAAACACTAGCGTCGATTTAAGTTGGATGACTTAAGAAGAACGCGGTTCACCTCAGTTTTCAACGTCTTTCTAATTTTTATATTTGTACCACATGCTTTATATTTCTTATTTTAGACATAGATTGTGATTAAATCTCATCTTACGAAATGTGTGTATCTGTCATAGTTTTTGCGTAATGAGTCGTAAACATCAAAACTTGCACTTAACGATTTTATGTACGCCACTAAAACCAACTGACAAACATAACCGAAAAAATTCACAGTGTATAACAATATTGTAGGCTGTAATTTGACATACATAAAAACAAAAAAACAAAAAAAAAATAATCTCGTGTTTAGTAAAAAATGCTAAATTTTAAAATGAAAATTTAAATTTCCAATTTTTTAAAAAATACTATATGTATGTGTGTGTGTATATATATATACACACACAAGTTTTTATGTGTGTCAATTCACAGCCTACAACATTCTTATAAACTGTGAATTTTTTCGCTTTGGTATGTCGGTTTCAGTGGCGTACACAAAACCGTAAAGTACAAATGTTGATGTGATGTTTACGTCTCATTACGCAAAAACCTGTGAGATACACAAATTTCGTAAAAGGATTTAATCACAATCACAATTTATGTCTAAAATAAGAAAAAACATCTGGTACAAATATAAAAATAAAAAAAGACGTTAAAAACTGAGGTGAACAGCGCCATTAAAGAATGCTGATATGTTTATCCTTAAAAATCCGAGTGTCAAAATGCACATAAATATTTCAAATTTTAGCTCTGCACACTGTCACCACCTTTTGTCTGATTTTATGGATCAAATTCTAGAAAAAGTGACAAAACGGTTTTAGCAAGGCATTTAGACACTCTGATGCAAAGTGATGAATATCTTAACAATAAATGCTGTGAAACACATACACAGGTCCTTGATGGACAGCACTTATTCAAATGTTAGTTTGGCCTTGAGGGCAACATCTAATGACATGCCGGCATACAAAGAATACATCGAACAATATTGGGCGGTTACAATTGTCTTTTATGGTTACAAGACAAGGACTGTGCCTTAAAATAAAGAGAACATGATTAACGTTCAAAGAATTCTTCAGTTACAATATAATTTGACAAAAGTGCACATGCTACTGATACAAAGAAAAAACATTGTTTGTAAACAAGAAGAACAAGCGATATTCCATTAATCCGCCGGTTACTAACAAGAGGAGCTATCAGTATATATTGTCATGCAAACACACACACACATACATATAATGAAGAACTTTCACAGCACAAGCATATTACAGTGGAAGTGGACAATACAGATATTCTATTAGAATGTATGTGACAAAATGAAGTGATTGTTGGATATACGCCATTACTTACGAATGTTGCCGAGATTCAGACAACCCACAGTTACATACGGACTATTTTATGTAACTAAAGGTTGTCTACTATTCAGCAGCATTTGCTAGTAATTACGTATATCCAAAAATCACTTCAGTTTGCCACATACATTTTAATTATGCACCTGTATCATGCTAGGTAGCATACAGTGATACAGTTTCCCAAACACAAAGATGGTAAATATGTAGTGGTATAGATATGAAGAAATTTACTGTCCATCAGCTGGTTTTCTGCAAGCTGTCTTTTCGAAAAAGGTGAGGACAAGATCCTAGATAAAATGCGCTGTGATAAATCACTGCAAGATTGCGCGTGTGCGTGTGCGCGTGTGCGTGTGTGCGCGTGTGCGTGTGCGCGTGTGCGTGTGCGCGTGCGCGTGTGCGTGAGTGCGCGTGTGCGTGTGCGCGTGTGCGTGAGTGCGCGTGTGCGTGAGTGCGCGTGTGCGTGAGTGCGCGTGTGCGTGAGTGCGCGTGTGCGTGAGTGCGCGTGTGCGTGAGTGCGCGTGTGTGCGCGTGCGTGTGCGCGTGTGCGTGTGTGCGTGCGCGTGTGCGCGTGTGCGCGTGCGCGCGTGCGTGCGCGTGCGCGCGTGCGTGCGCGTGCGCGTGTGCGTGTGTGCGCGTGCGCGTGTGCGTGTGCGCGTGCGCGTGTGCGTGAGTGCGCGTGCGTGCGTGTGTGTGTTTGGTCCCTTAGGCATGTCAAGTGAAGATATTTTAACAGAAAGCTTAAAAATATTAGAATCTGTGTACAGAGGTGACCCATTGAGTTACATGTTTGCCACAAAAGCCAACTGAGAAAGTAAGTTCATTTCGGATAAATAAGTCCACCCACCAGGCGATACAAGAGGAGATAAACCAACAATATATTTTTTCCTAGAATTGTAGATAAATCTGTATAGTACTAAAGCGTTGAAAGTAAGGGAAGAGTGAAGAAACACATTAGGTATTTAGTGCTGGCGATGGATATGAGGAAGGCATGGAGCAGTGGTGGAATGCAGGGGTGCGGGAGAAAACAAGCCGACCAACATAGACACACATGAATCACACATGCGAAAATCAGGGTGTCAACCTTTCCGGGAATCGAACCCGTTAACAGGTTGCAATGACAGATACCATAGTACGTCGCCTCGCACCTCAAGCACCTTAATGGTTGATCAGGTGTAGTGAATTTAGAAAACTACATGAGGTATAAACCTTTAAAATGATAACATGGAATGTGCTTAAAATTTACAGTTTCCTTCGAAACACTTTCGAAAAGTTACGTGAAGTTTTGAGAAAACACTAACGACAAAATTAAGATGCAAAAACAACCATATAATTGCTACAGTAACAGTTTCTAAGTATATTCTCGCATTCCGGTATGAAATGGTAGATGAAGTGAACAATGTTTTCCCAGAAATCAGGGCATAATTTAAGACGCGGCCAAGTAGGAGAGAAAAATACGTGTGGCACACGTTAATACATATTTAGCACTGATTATACACGGCATGATATTACAGAGAAACGAAACAACAATCATGTCTACACAAACACGAAAAGAGTTTAACGTCGTCGTACAATCCTCACTCACAAACATACAACACGAGTCACCGATGTCCTTAGGCCCTAGGAAGAAGTGCGTGTGGGCCGGTGTAACTATGCATTTCGTAGTAAAAACATCAGACGCCATGTTTTGAACAAGTGTATGGTGCGCGTGATGTGATATTATCTAAATGGCATGTTCCGTGTTGGCGACACACAGCACAAAAAGGGCCTATCACTTCGATAGGTATGTAACACTAGAGTGTGCTGCAGACAAGTGATGTAACAACCAGACGCTGATACTGTGCGAAATGACGTAACAACACGCCACTTGCATGGCTACAAATCTTAACACCTTCATGAAAAAAGAACGTACACCCACTGAATATTTACAAAGAGTGATTTCGCCGTTTCCAACCGCTAACCAGTTTCGAATGAGAGTAAAACTACCAAACTATTAGACAATGATTTGCTGACACCGTAAATTTTTTTTTTTTTTTTCGTGTGAATTACGGACGCCTGGTAAAGGGTAAAGACGAACTATTAATTCTTATCGCCACAGTCAAACAAAGATTTAAAAACGGGACGTCTAACGTTTCACACATTACATTGCGTCCTACCAGATAACTCTTTTCGCGAAGAATCCCTATTGTTACAAACTAGACAAAGTTAAGCACAAAGTACTTCATTTTGAAATAATTACGCCAAGTTAGGGAAGATATTCCGAAACATGTCCTAGAAAAACGGCAAGTATAAATAATAGAATACGAAGAAGAATAATACCAAGAAAAAGTGTTTACACAAGGTTTAAATGCACACAGTAAACACCGACCTTAAATATCTAGGTTCCAATGAACTGTGGCTTGGTTCCATTCTCTGTAACTCTGTCCAATTATCTATCATCATAAAAAAACGACAGGCCAAATGTATGAAAATTGTTTACACCGTGTTTATTATTAGGTGTGTGAACGCGTGCGGGTGCGTGTAATGTCACTTGCCTTCCATGTGACATCGTTTAGGTTCCCGAGCGTGTCTTCATGTCAACTTGTGTATGATACCAGAAGCAGGAAGCTCGGGGCAATACTTAGCGTATAGGTAAGAGAGGGGTGGGTGTTTGGTCGATGACAAGCCCAAGGCGGTGTGGGCTCATTACTGTGGCACTGTCCTCACTAGCATCTCCTCCAAGCCACTGTCTCGTCTGCATACACCACAAGGACTCAACACTCTCCCATATCTTCCCCAAACTTGACGACCATCCACAGTTACCCTCGCACTTCACCTAACACTACACTACCTCCATACAAGTACAAATAACGTCTTTGACAACTTTAAACAAATAAAAACTTTCATATTTCTGAAATAAAGTATTAGATTTCTTATTGTTTACAGTGCAGCAGTTAGGTAGGTACGAAACCTGTATTTCCTTCGCATGCGCATAAGATAGAATTATAAAATTATTAAAATACAAATGAAATGAACATGCAACAACGTTGAATCTGAAATATTTAGTCAAAGAAAACCATGCCCAAAAAACGTTTTGGGCAAACGCAATCAAACCTCTTCTGTAAGTGGGTTGGCATTGGAAGTACAGCTTCTTTAGCTCACACCACAGGTTCTCTATCGGATGTAAATAATGGTGCTAGTGTGGAGTTGAGATATTGTGTGGTGTTTTGAACATATCATACTGTTGCAAGTACGTGATATGCTCTCTGTTATAGTGTTGGAATTCCCATCTGTACTATGGTTGTAAAAGAGGGAATCACATGAGAAATTACATAGTATGACTTTTCTGTAAACTCTTCGTAACTTTTAGCAGGCACTGTTCGGAAATATTTACCTCTAGAAGATATGATACTTTAAACAGATAGATATTATTGTAATTTCATTATACACACATACATACACACACGCATGCATACATACATACATACAGGGTGTCCAGAAACGAACACATAATAAGCACATTACGCGAATCCTGGACTAAAATGGAGACGAAATTGTTGGTGGAAAAATGTAGTACGATGATATTTTATTTTCACAATGTAGCAAACGCCCATCTAGCGATCCACAAATATCTTACTTACTACTACTGTTCTGAGCTGCGTATTATTGGTCCAGATTAAAACCCTGAGCAGTCAAAACATGATTCTATGTTTACTTGACTAGACATCTACATTAAATAATACCTGGATCGTGGAGCGCAAGAGGGGACTATCTCCATGCATGTTGCCACACTGCGCACATAAAATGTCGTCGTACAATATTTTTCCACTAACAATTTCGTCTCCATTTTAGACCAGGATTCGCGTGGTGTGTTATTAGGCTTTTGTTTCTGGGACACCCTGTATATACACATACACGCACTTATATATTTGAATAACTGAGTTACAATTGAATTCGCTGCATAAACTTGTGAAAGTTGATTTAAAATAATTTGTGTATATTTCTAGCTATTTTTAATGGAAATAAAATTATGTTTGTGTTGGGTGAGGCGGGATATTTTGAAACGCAGTTGGCAACATTGACGAGAACACTGCACGCACGTCACACGCACCACAGGCGAGCCTGCAAAGGGGAGCGAGGGAATTCTGGCAAGCCGTCCATTTCAATTACGAATCCTGCCGCCTCTCTCATAGTTCATTTACTGCTTGGAAAATGTAGCCACACTGCACACTAGAGCTGGGAAGAGAGCATCCACATCAGCGAATCTCATGACGGCAGATAAAACAGTCAATTTATTAGCACAATAAAATATGACGTCATAAACAACAGCAGAAAGCAAAGGTCGAAATGAATTGGGGAAAGTTTCAAATGAATATAAACTATATAAAAAAAAGAGCGTCTCAGGCTTAGATTGCAGTACAGGGTTATATGGACATTCACTCTCTCTTTCCTATGCCCAGTAACTGTCATAAGTACTGTACTTGTTTTGGCGAGCGCTGTTGCCAAAAACCCTAAAATTTTTCACGTTGTAACTTTGACCTTAACATTTGTATATATTGTACATAATCCAAAAGCGCATCGGTTGATATAGTTGGTTCATCATTTACACCATTTTAAGGGGATTGAAAAAATTAAAAAACAAAAATTTTGAACTTGGTAGTGTTATTTTATATATCTGGACGCCAACCAAGAAATCGTATGGATTATTTTTTTATTTAGCTGTACAGAATTTTTTTTAAACGTTATGTGCGCTTCCTAACAAACTGTAACATAAAGTGGGTAAGTGAGACACTTTTTTGCTACTCAAGTTAGATGGGGGATGAATGCGACGAAGTTGTTCGTAATGAGCTAACTCAATAGCTTCAGCTGTTCTCTTGTTTCCAGCTGTGAAATGTGTAGACTTGCTTCCGCTTGCCATTCGCTCGGCCTACACCTGACCGTCACTTGAAGTGTTTGTAGAAGAGAAAGCCCGTTCCCTTATCTTTACTGACTACGAGGTTTTGTCTGGAATTGTTAATAATTAATATACCGGCTTCCTTTAGTCAGCTGTTTACTTCGTCTCGTGTCCAAAGCTGGTTCAGTAGTGAAACTACAGTGTCTCAAGGCCGGGCGATTCGTTGTATACGGTGACTGATTTTTTGCGAACATTAAACTGTATGGAAGGCAAAACAATAACAAGTCGTATTATAGGTAGGTCACAAGAGAGTGAAATATTGTGTTGATTTTACTCCAGCATTTTTCACATATTATTAACATATTAAGGAAGTTTTCGTAAAAAAAAATCTGGATGTTTCAAACAAACCATTTACGCTAATAGCAAGAAACAATAACAAACACAGTACATCAAACTAACATGAAAAATTTAAAACGTTAAGAAAAAGACAAACGGCAAACAATATCTGTAAAGAAATTTAAGGCAATGGTCCTTCATTTCTATGGTAACTATTTTTAAAATCCAAAATTAGAGTAAATACAAAAATAAAACTCTCATACAGTTGTTTATAAGGTTTCACTACGTCGTCCAATTTGTTTCCTTGGCTAAACAACTTACCTGGTTTCGATAAGTTAATTGTCTGACGAAAATTCGAAATGACAAACTTTATGTTTATGTACCGGAAAAACTACATAGTATGTAGTAAAACAAATTTAAACAATACTGGTAGACATATTGTTGTATAATGATCTCGTTTAGGCTTCAGATATAATGATCAAAGAAGTAGTGGAAACGAGTGACACGCCTATGTTTGTTTGACCACCCGTAAGACAATTCCTAAACATCAGTCACATTACAGCAGATCCCGAAATGTTCAGCGAGTTTACTTAGGAAGTGACACGAATATACAAATATTGTATTAATGTTATCTTAAGTTTTATTCTTACAATAACAAACCTGAGAGCGAAAATAAAAACCAATGTTACTAAAGTGAGGACGACTGAGTTTTATGATTGGGCGGAACTGAAAAACGGACTGATGAATAAATAAAAAAAGAAGTGTGTAAGTGGTGTGGATCTGAAATTTGCAGATGCAATTTGCTTCAGATTTGAAGAGAGCAATCCCTGGGTCATGTAACTGAAACACAGAATGAACAACTTATAATAATAGTACATCACCAGGAAGCGAGGTAAAGCCAAGTATCTTGAAGCTCAAAAGTATCTTGAACTTTAATATATACCAAGGAACCAGGAAGATCCAGATAAACAAAGTGTGTGAGGTTATGAAGTTGTTAGAATACATTCCCCTAATCGATCATAACTATTACACTCAACTGTCAGCAGATGATGTTGACACAGAGGATAATGAGATCGTTACAGAAGACTCTTTGATAATATTGCATTTTGATACATCTCTTATTATTAAAGTCTGATGTTTATGCAGTATTTCTTCTTTTTAGCACGTTTTCAAATTAGTTTTTAAAAACTTTATCTTTAAATACAAGAAGGATGTTTTTATGTGAGCGAGAAAACAAAGTAATAATATAAAAGAAAATTAGGCAGTCAAATGTTTCACATGGAAATTTTTCGTCTGATTATGCTACTCTTACATTTTCATCTCAGTCTTTGTTTTACTTCGTCAGCATGCCTTGAAGTCTGTGATGAATATAATGTGTTGTTCATAAAAGCTGTAAAAAAATAATTCTATGTATGAAAAATAACTTGGTGACTATATAATAGGCAGCGAGAGAAAAAAAAATATGTGTACACTTTTAATTAAACATTATAGCAAGTAAGAGTGATAATTCATTTCACATGGGTCAAGAAAATGTAAAGCCACATACAAGTTCCTAAATATTACGCCAAATTATATCTTCAATATTGAAATTTCACATTACACACTATTACAATTTGGTCCAAACAAATTTTACCTTTACATACAAAAACTACAGTGCTGTTGCGTGTTGGCCTGGCAGCAGGCATGTTACATCATGCTAGGCAGACAGCTCGATGATTCAACCAATCATGGGTTTTACCAGAGTTTCTGCGATACGCCCGAGACGTCATTGGGATAACGCATTTGGCTTGCATACACGACTCTTGGCAGGTATGAACGAGGTAATATCTATTTTTAGACCTCTGCTTATCATGTTGCACCACCGATTGACGTCACTAAATGGGCTGTACAAAAGCCTCCAAACTGCGAAACAGAGGAGTCTAGTCAGTCTAGCCTTGAAGAGTCCTTTGGGAGTCTTGTAGTCTTGTCTTTTGAAGTCTTCTGAAGTGTAAAGTGAGACCCGAGTGTGGTGTGGTTTGGCATAGGCGTCGGTGCCCCAGTGGCATCGACGGACGTCGTGAGAAGTGACGGGCCACGGAGAAGACAACACTTGGGGTGTTGTGACGGCGCGGCGAAGCTGACAAGGTGTGGCGTCTCGGGGATAGCAACACAGCAGTGGTCGGTGTCGAAGCTGAGTAACATCAGCGACCTGCAGAAGGGACAGACAACACTTGGAGTGTTGTACCGACGGCAGCAGTGAAGTAGGTGTCGGCGTGTTACAGATAGGCGGTGGTGGGCTGTGGAGAACAACATTGGAGGTATCGTATCGACGAGGGCAGTCACTAGCAACTTAGGAGAAATCGCTCTTGGTCCTCCTAGAAGGAGGTGCTAAGCTTGTGGATGAGAGGCTGGCGAAGACATGTTGGTGATAGAGTCTACTGCGAAGCTTCAAGCACATACCTTCGGAGGAGTATAGGGCGAAACAAGAGGACAGCTGCTGTGGGTCGACGGACAACAAGGAGGTACGCGACAGGAGTCGAACCGAAGACCTCAAGAATGAAGACAGTGGTGCACTCTGAGTGCTGCACAGTGCATGGTGAGTCATCACCACTTCAGACTGTTAAAGTTGTACATTGTCACTATTTGAGAGACTGATTACTGGATACATGACTTAACTTTTACTGTTATTTGTAGTTTTTTAATTGATAATGTTGTTCTTTTATTTGCGGAAGTTATAGTTAATTCATACTCTTATTTCTTATTGTATCTCAAAGAGCTCAGAAAATTTCCTATGTTTAAGTTTTTGCTAAACTTGTAACAGTACTATTAGAATTTATTGGTTTGTGGACATACGCCATTGCTCATGATTTGCTGATCAAACCTGTGCTGAATGACAAAGTACGAAAACGAACAAGAAAAAAACAAATATATAACACACACAAAAATAAAAAAAAGCAATCCCAGAGGAATTCGGTCAGTCTTTTTCCCCAAGTAATTGTTACATTAGAAAACACATAATTATAGAGATAGAATTCAGTCGAATATCGACACAACACCCAGACACAACAGACAGACACAAATATAGAACCAGATTCCCAATATGAAAAAAGATAGAAATAGACAAAAACAGTGAACAGTGGACAACAAACACAAGACAATAGACAACAAAAGTTAAAATCTACGGGAAAAATGCAACGTTTCGAGGATTGCGATCTGTCCCCGTCTTCAGGCTGAGACACAGCTAGTCGGAACAACAAGATGCGAATGAAGTTTGCATAGAAAATTGGGGCTTATACAGGATGTTCCGGGAGAAGACGTCAAGAAAGAGGCAGGTAATAAAGGCACCCAAGAGCTACCAAATAAACCATAATTGTATAATCCGATTCGAAACTGAATAAAAGTTATGAATTTTTAAAGAAAATTTGCCTGTGCTCTACCCTGAGCTAAGCAATTACTGATGGTGGAAAAAGTAATGGTCCATGTGGAACGAAATCTCTTCACACCAAAGGTGATTAGTGCCATCACATTTAAAAACACATTTTACGTCACTGAGAGTACAGCTTCGTGGTGTAAAAAAAAAAACACTTTCATAAAAGTTGTGTTTGGTTCTGAAAAATGCCTCCACTTTGCAAGAGGTAAAAAATATCAATGGGTCATATAAATGATAACCCGCAATTGGAAAAACTGCCCCATAGTTTGGCCAATTAACTAGTAAAAACTAGTGTTTTAAATTAATAAACGTCAATGCAGTAAATGTGAAAACATAACATAATGCAGAAGACTCACACTATGTCAAATCAGCTAGAAGGTTGAAGTTAGTACATTAGTAAATAATAAAATGCAACATTATTAAAATAAAAGTATTACACAATGTTTGAAATTATTAAAATACCAAAAAATTCGAATTATAAACTCCCATTGCAACAAACATTTAAAAATCTCATCAATACCTGGTATGGACGGTATGCATTTATCAGTAATACAGCTGGAACAGAATATGATACTTATGCACTATGCTCAAACAATTTGACTTTCTTATGCAAGTGTCGTAGTTCTGGCACTGTTTTAAAATATTAAAAAAAAAAAAAAAAAAAAAAAAACTGACAGAATTCCTCTGGGATTGCTTTTTTTCTATTTGTGTGTGTGTTTTGTATTTTTTTTTTTTGTTCGTTTTCGTACTTTGTCATTCAACACAGGTTTGATCAGCAAAGCATGAGCAATGGCATATGTCCACAAACCAATAAATTCTAATGGAAAACTCACATTGCAACAAACATTTAAAAATCTCAACTTGTAACAGTACATTCGCCGAGATGTGATAGTTGTAGTTTGTAAACAAGAGCACGTGATACTAGTATAAGTGGTAAGGGGTGTACAAGCTACTAACCAGTGCGCTGCTGCAGTGGGACGAGAGCTAACTTGGTGACTGGTCCAGCGAGTGTTCGTATTGTTGTCTGATGGTGTTTTAATCAGACAGAAACGTCAGTTGTAAATGTGTTTCACTGTTACAGTCGAACATAAGTAAACACATGTACGCCCAACTAGGGCTGTTATGTACAGTTTATTCACTTATCGATCCTAGATCGTGGTACATACACTGCATGTTCGGTATAGTAATTATATCTACAACACGTGCAACATGAATGATATCAATTACATCTAAACTCTGCACAATGTATATGCAGTGGATAGTTTCTATATATCTTATGTGACGGTTTTGTTAAAAGTATGACGTAAATATTGTTATGGTGAAATAAATGTAACTTAATTAAACAATTATTGTACGGGTTCCATAACACTGCCAGCTGCACAATACCGATGGTTTGATAATGTTAATGGACGTCTATTACTTAACTACATAGATTAGTATCGTAGATATTATAGAGAATCGTTATGCACCAAACATCGAAAATGTCAATGTCGAGAATTTTCCATTAATCTAAATATGTAACAGCCCTACTGTCAATTTCTCGGAGATTTTCTTACCTATCTCGCTCACACTCACAGGTTCCCACGAATATGTGTTCATACTCGCCTAAATACCACCAATTCGTGCATGATATTCTTCGCTCAATACCTGTCTGCCACTACACGTGGCGAGTATTCCGGACACCCCTGACTACAAGCTACTATCACATGCATGTGCTTCGCGCGCTCTCACTTGAACGCGAATCGACAGTACATATAAGCAATTACCGTGATGTAAGGATTTAATCAAACTTTCAATCTTAATTTGCTCGGAAGTGTAAAAATTAGGCTTGGCACTTTTTTGTCCCGACACCCTCACATTTGATCATTATTTCTTAATGAAGTTCACGTTACAATTCATGTAATGAATTAATACCAATGGAGCATGCGAATTGTTTCTTATTTTGAAGTGATATAAACTTTCATTAACGGCATATTTTGAAGAGTGATGCTATATAAATTGCAATATAAATTAGAATAATAAAGAATATAACATTCTAAAAGTCTAAATTCTTAAGTATTGCACCTCCCGAACTTCGTAACATGGCTGCGATCTGGCAACAGTGCGTAGCGTAAGCTCTGTACTGCAATCTAAGGTTGCGACGTTCTATAGATGAAGCTTCAATTAGAAGACAAGAACATGCTGTAAATAACAGATTCAGTGGACGAAACGAAATAACGTCCTGCAGAGGAAAACGAAATAACGTCCTGCAGGGGAAAACGAAATAACGTCCTGCAGGGGAAAACGAAATAACGTCCTGCAGGGGAAAACGAAATAACGTCCTGCAGGGGAAAACGAAATAACGTCCTGCAG
>PNEQ01077684.1:0-20326 GCA_003012365.1 Medauroidea extradentata
GGCTCCAGCAATCTTTATTTACTTTATAAATTTAACAATGGAAAAAAGTGGACGGAGTTTGAGTCCGACCGCCCGGGAAACAGCGCCAAAAAGTACAACAATCTCGGTAACTTGACGAACTACAGCCAAACAACAAGGGGGTCAAGCAAAATACATTGTTAGATAGGCGAGTGTCCAGACCTGTTCTTCTACGACCGTGGTGCAGGTAGAGATCGTATGCGCTCCGGTTTCTCGCAAGGTCTATAAAAGGTCTCTCGGTTACGTTCCGGAACGTTGCCTACTTTTAGCGAAGAAAATTTCTATTTAGCAAAAGGCGCAATTTTAGACACCGTACAGCGGAAAGTAGCGGTTTGTATAATGTTCTGGAATCTTCGATATTATATGAAATATAGCGAACGGGGGTGGGAAAAGATTAACCTTGATAACATGTAAGCAGCCAAGCAGTGGCTATTAAAAAAAGTTAATGCTGGAACAAATATGGCGGCATGTTAATTCAAATTTCAGTTTTATATTTGGGCTATAGCACGGCAGTGCCCGCCTGACCGCTCGAAATGTGTTGTTGGTATGCTTGAACATTGTGCCATCCTCGTACACGAGATTCGTATACGAAAATCTACTCGAGTGGTGGAAGGCGGCCTAATTGGGGATTTCGCATACGAGAAGCCGTAAAAACCGAAACTATGGAGCCAAATTTTAACAATTATATGCATATATATGTTTTTTTTTTTAAGATCCGAATAATGTTTCAATAGAAACTTGCTACTAATTAAGTTGTAAATATGTTAGTAAGCTCTTTGCAATAGTATATTTATTTTACGGAAAAAAATACATGCTCTTAATCACAAAAATAATACTGCACGTATTAATTCCCGAATAAGCTATTTTAAAGTAAATATAGTAACATTTTTTAGTTAAAGCCACTCATATTGAATTTTATGAGTCGCAAAATTTTGCTATTGAATGAAACATACAAATTTGTGCATTCAAAGAACTTAGTAAATTATTAACAAAAATGCACTAAGATACAGGCAGCACAGTAAAAAAGAGAAACATTATGTAAAGAGTGGGCAGTTGATCGATCGTAGGAAAAGATAACTGTGAGCTAGGTTCCATTAGAGTATGACCATACAACAGCCGCATACCATCCGCGAGCCAACCCCACAGAACGGAGGAATCAAGAAATCAAGGTGCAACTCCGATTTCGAGTCAAAGGGGACCACACGAGTTGGGCAGAACACCTACCCGCCATACTGTTTACCTTGCGCTCCCGTGTGAATGCAGCAACGGGCTACTCCCCGGCAGAGATGCTGCAGGGGCGTAACCTCGCCTTACCCGGCGAAATGGCATGCTTCCCACCTGGGGAGAGCACAGCTGAGGAAAGCAGTGGCGAAAAACGAAATCGACGAAGGAGAAGGGAACAGCAAGTGCAGCTGCGACAGCAGAGGTACGCCGAACAATGGTGCCCGAATTCTGCCAAGACACCACCACTGCTTCAACCCGGTCAGAAGGTATATGCGAGAGCGCATCCTCAGTCGACGAGTAAACAAGCGTTCTGTGCTGAGTTGGCACGTAAGTGGACCGGACCTCACACTGTTCTCAGGCCGGCTGGTAACACATGCTTCATCATCGGGGTAGGAAGATACACAAAGAAAGTCAACCGGAATTACCTACGTTTAGCGGAAGTCCAGCAATGTGAGAAGCGCGCTAATGAGGTGCCAGAACCGGGAAACACCCCGCCAGCACAGTCACCCACGTCCACTCATATCGAACAGACGTCAGCAACCCAATCGGCGAGTGGGGAACCACTCTCACGAGAGTGTTCAGCAACAGATAACCATGGACCCTTAGAGGAACGGGCAGGGGCAAACACACCCGATGTACCTGCTTTCTTGTCCTTAGATTCGCCACTATCTTCGACAACAGAGGAAACTAGTGCAGCTGAACAATCTGATGAGAAGGTCAGAAACAGACAGGATCAGCCAACTGACCCGGGGAATGTTCAAAGCCTAGAGGAGCCCACTACTGTCACCGATGGTGACCCTCAGACAGAAGTGGAAGAGCCAGAGGTGGGACATGCGGATCCCACCAAAGCTAGCGTGGCTGAAACCCCACCTACCTTGGCCCTCCGAAGGCTACACAACAGCGTGGTCAGTGTGGCGGACGGGGAGAACAGCGACGACAGCGTCTCCGAGACGCCACCCCATCGCACACAGCGGCAGCGACGACAAGCACGCACTACCTGCACTGGCTGCGGCGGCAGTTAAGCCGGCGTGTCTACCCTCTGTTTTGCGGTCCCGCAGGAGAAACAGACGGGTCCCTCAGCTCCCTGACACGGTTCCGGATGAAGGTGCATCCAGCTCCCCCGCAGCTACGGGCGGTGAGGCACCGACGCGGTCAGCTGACCGGTCAGGTCGCCTACCCACACACCACCAGGTTGCAGCAGGTGCCAACCCAGCACGCGACCACAGCGGGCACTCCACGATTGACGTCCACAGCGAGCCAGCAGCACAGCGGAGTCAACGTCGGCAATGCCGTCCCAGGGTGGCTAACCTGGCAGCAACATCCAGGATGGGTGCATATCATCTTCGGGCTCGTGAGTAGCTCAGAGCCCCGAGTCGCTGGTACCACTAGCGCCCAAACGGTCACCTGAGTGGGGGGTGGATGACGTGTGCCGCGGAAGCCCGTTTGTCCGCTGGGCTACAGTGGCTCAGACGGCCGTAGACACGTGACCGCCTCCTTCACCACGCACGCTCCATCAGCCAGGCTTCATGTCTCTGGGGACGTGAATGCCCTGCCCCGTGCCTATGGAGCTTCACCACCAGCCTCAAGGTAACAATTTCCAGCTACGATTTTGAATGCCTGGCCAGCCATCATCTTCGTAGTAGGTGTTAATTTAATGGGAATTGCAGGGCAAGTTGTGGTAATGTTTGTGACATGCGGGCTTAACGCGCCGCTACATAAACATGTGACAAAGTGGTGAACACGAAAACTGATCCATGCTAAATTCAGGCAAATTGATATCATTTGTAGACTCTACAGATTTTCTAGAGACCTACAGGCACCATGAGAATAAATGTTCTTCTTTTTAATTTTTCTATGAGTGAGTGATGTTTTTGATTAGGGCAGTAGGACGTTATGCCAAAGCCCACCAAAATCGTCATCGTATTATTTTGTTACGTCTTACAAAATAATACTTAAGTAGACTTTCAGTCACATTTACAATGTCTACAATTTAATTACTTTTTCAAATATTGCTTTTATATTATTCGTTATTGCTTTTTGTGTAATGTTGCGTTTTAAAGTGTAATTCTTAACACACCCTATACAGACTGGCTGTTATTAACTAAGGGCAGACGAGTATTAATAATTGTTTTTGTAATTTTGGATGATATTCTGTAATGAATTTTACTTTAGTTTAGCTTGTAAGAGCTTAACGACCAAGTCTGGCGGGAACGCGGGCTACTGTGTCCTCCCTCCAGACGCCATGTCAGTAGTCTTCGCCTGATCACCGGAGCGTTAAGTCGCGCGTGGAGCACGTTCCCGTCTCCCTGAGGCCCAATCTATTGGTATCAAGTCATTTTAATTTTCAATAGTTTATAAGTAACATACCGGAACCTTTTCTTTCTTTTTTTGCATGGCCTCAGGGATTGACAGGCGGTCGGGGAGAGCTTTTTCAGCACCCGTTTAAGGATTTCACGTAATTTTCCATTGTTGCCCTCGCTCACCTTTATTCGCTTACGCCAGTGCTGCGGGCGAGAACAGTAGCGTGGTGGTCGCTCTAGGACGAGTGACCACAATAAACCGTACCTTAAGAGTCATCTGTATCTCCAACTTTCATTTCAGTAGTGGTAGTGGATGTCTCTCAACAGCATATGCCGGGGATGCTGCAGCAGCTTCGAGGGACGACGCTACTCTCTACAAACGCCGTCGGAGTCAGGACAGGAAGGCCCATGGTCGCCGACCCACTCCCCCACACCAACAGATAAAAGCCGGGCAACTTTATACTGTGACATCCCACCTGACACGACCCAGAGGCGTCAATATATACTTACAGAGTTTTTTTTTACATTATTTGTGTATTCATATACGTTTTGTTATTCGTCTGTGAACAGTTGTAACAGTGTAAAATAAAATTTAAACATTCGCTGTTGAATCACATACAGTTCAGCAAGCAACAATGTTATGAAAAATTGTGTAGTACCAGACAGTTTTGTTACTTTCGAATTTCTTTGCTAATTATATACGAACCCGAGGATAAAGTTCTTGTAATATTTTATAATTGTGATGGCTGTTAAACAATTAATGCGGGTGGTTAATTTTATTTGAGTAAAATACTGAGACAAAAAATTCTACATGTTAACAGTAGGTACTTGGCCTCTTACATAAAATTCAACCAAATTTGCTCTAAATATAATTAAACTGCCTCAAATTAATTACGTGAAATTATTAACACAACTATATTATAATAGGTTAAAACCATGAAACTTAAGCCTTAGTTTCTTGAAGCTTTCGTTTCTTGAAGCCTTCGTTTCGTTAGTCTTACCCTAAAAGTGTTTTTATTTAATCCATCTAACAGGAAAAGGTAACTCTGTATAATCAAATGAATGTTATTTATTTTAAAAATTACATTTTGGTCTTAAGAAAATGTGATATTTTTTAATGCCATTTACCGGAGATGCGCAGATAAATATTTATATGTGCCTACATTTGTGTTATTAGTTGCTTTGTCTATACAAACTGAAGATAAAGACCCGTATCATTGTTTCTAAAATAAAAAATTACGTTAAAAAAAAATATATTTCGTAGTTTTGCCTTCATTATCAAGCAAGCACGCTACCATAGCACCACGAGTACTATATATAACAAAGGCGAAAAATATGATATTTATTGTATACAAGGTGCAAAATCCTCTTTTTCGATTATTACGACATTCCCTATTGTGTTTGGTCGAGTTAGTCACACTAACAATGTATCTGCTAATATTAAGATTATTCTGTCCTGCTCATTAACATTTTAAATCCCCTATTTATCACAGAAACTCATATTTTGTAAGTCGAGATAGACATTCGAATAGCCGCCATCTTGTCGACCAACGGTGCTCGCTTCGTACACATATTTCGCATACGAGTTCAAGACAGTGGAGCATATCCTTTTTAAGCTAGGCCAGTTCGCATGCAAAGCTGATCATTCGAAACGATTCGTCTCATACAGCACGACAACGTCGCACAAACGTCGCACACCAAAAAGTGTAACGTCCCAGAAACGTTGCAAAACGTCACAGTGACGTCCCAGCAACGTTGCAGGGACGTGTAATTGCGACGTCACAAAGCAACTTTGCTGTGACGTCGCACTGCAACCTCGCTGCTAAGTTACTGGGATGTCACCGCGACGTTTCTGGGACGTCACACTTCTTGGTGTGTGACGTTGCTGCGACGTTAATAGGACGTTACCGTGCTGTAAGGGAATTCACTTCAAAGAGCTTGGCATTAAAATTTTACTTAAAAAATACCTAATTGTAACAGACACTTTGTGGTGAGCGGGGGTCGTGATTAAGTGTTGTTTGCCCGGTGCGCCAGCCCGTTAAAAGAGAACGGGCACTCATCAGAGCAGAGACTCTAAGTTTCAGGGCCACATGGCCGACGGCCGTGGCGTTGCAGAACACTCCCCACTCTACGTCGCTAGATTACTTACGCTGGGGAATCTTATGGCGTTCCACACGCCCGTAGCACTAAGGTAGAAAATACACACATAACACACTGTAGGTAGAACACTGTTAAGCGGGTTGAAGGGTCCCGCGCCCTTATGGCCATGAAGCGGCAAGTAATAATTAGCACCTGTAATCTGGAAATCGTATTTATTGGTAAAGCACCATATTCCAATCATACAACACTGGTGGCGCAAATAGCGGACCCGGTCCTAAGCCCGACCGGTGGGCGATGCTGTCGTACGAAAATTCACCACACGAGTGAAAAATATTAATTAAGTAATGTCCCTGGGCAGCGAGTTGCAGGGGTGAACGGTACACCTCCGAGCCAGCAAAGATTAAAAGAAAATGTTCCAGACGAAAAAGAATAACTATTGGTACTCTACTGATTATGCAAAGATGTGAAGGGCCCCGAGTGACTAGCACGTCGACTGTCCCGGTCCGCCGCGTAATGCCAACTGGCGAGTCCTTCCCGCGTGCATGACGTCGTGCCGCCAAAGCGCGGGAAGCACTCGCCGAAAAACACAAAATTACAAAATTAAACAGGGCAAAGGCCCAAAACACTTATAATAGCACAACTTGAGGGTTAGAGTCCCAAATTTGTATAACGGGATAATTTGTTGAAAGTTTACGTAATTTTTAGTTACATGAAATTTTTAACCAGACAGCACTTAAAAACATAGACACTGAATTTGGACGTTATTTGAATAGAAATAATTATAACACAACACTGGCAATTACAGAACAAATAAAACGTGAAACTGTTTGGGGGAGAACACATGTAAATATTTGGGCGGCAAGTTGGCTGCGTGGGCGAGTCCAAGTTGTCGCGAGGCGCAGGGGTGTTTTACTGGTATAAAGGTTAAAAACGAAAATGTTGAGAGGGGGCACAGTACACACAAAACACACTTACCCCTGGCCTCTCTATATTGTTTCCTGTTAAATGGCATATCTCCCCTTGACGGGAAAAGCACGGGAGGGCTTTTACACGGTATTCTACTTTGACGTTAAATTACGTCGCTTCTCGTCAAGGGGGCACATTCCTACCATTTGCCGGGAGTTCTGCTGGACCGACGCACACGCTGGTGGCACCCGGCCTCGCGGGGGCGGCGTTTGGACGCCGCTACGCTACCTCGTGTGCCCATGTGGCCGGGTGCATTCCCATGTCTGTCACAAAGGCCTGGGTCAGAAATTGGTTGCATGGCAACATCACTGGGACGTTACAGTATGACTTCTATAGAGTGTAACCGAAATGCCAAATTGTGACGTCGTTGCGACGTTTCTGTGACCAAGTGTGTTGTATGGGGTACACGAACGCTCGAGCTGTGTTTTCCAGCATAGGCCCTTTGGACACTCGCCTATCTGACAATGTATTTTGCTTGACCCCCAATGTTGTTTGGCTGTAGTTCGTCAAGTTACCGAGAATGCTGTACTTTTTGGCGCTGTTTTCCGGGTGGTCGGACTCAAACTCCGTCCACTTTTTTCCTAAGTTAAATTTCTAAAGTAAATAAAGATTGCTAGAACCTTTTCTTAAATTTGTGAGCGAAGAAAGCATTTCATAAATTGATAAAAAAATACGTTTTGATAAATTGTTTATCTTAGCAGAAAGGAAGTGGGCGGAGTTTAGTCCGACTGCCGTAACATCAGCGCCAATAAAACACAATATTCTCGGTAACTTGGTGAACTACAGCCAAACAACAAGGGGGTAAAGTTTCCAGGCGAGTGTCCAGACCTGTTCTTCTACGACCGTGGGCTATAGCCCCGAAAGATACACAGAATGCGTTTGTGTGTAGTTATTAACCGAAGTGCCATTCGTAATTAACTGTTATGCAAAAAAAAAAAAAATGAAAACATTCTTAAAAACACCGAAGCATTTTACCTTTTATGTTGTATTACACATACATATTTCAGGTGCAAGTTTTACTGTTCAAAAACTTTCTTAAATCAATTTTAATATCATACTATACTAATTCTCCGACATTGTATTGTCGCAACAAACTACTATAGACAAGCCCATGATTATTTACATTACGCTGAAATAACAATAAAGCAGCGCAATAAAGCAACAATTTTCAATTACGATTGATATTCTGCCACATACTTTATAGACGGATTTATTACGACACTTCGCATTCAGATTTCAGCAATTATTCTGCTATCTAATGTTCAAAAAATATCACATTAATATAATGATTTTTATAACTAAAACTAAATATGTTAAATAATATATGTCTTCACGATAGCAAAATGATATTCATTATTATTATTATTTGACGTGCTCTTGGTGAGGCCAGAGCGGTGTCGTACTACATACCATGTGGGTTTAGTAACCCAAACACCTGAATGTGCCGGCTGCTCGCTGCTGCTGTGAGAGCGCAGGTCTACCACCCGTGTGCGATGTCCTCTCTGTGTCCTCCATGCCGGAGACGAGTGGTGCGTTGGTCCTGTGAATGGCTGGTTGGGGGGACTAGCTCCCGAAGGACCAAGAAGTGGCTGTGGCCAATAACACTCGCGGAATAAACTTCACTGCGGTTTATTGTGATACTGGTCCACACAAATGATTGTACTCTCGTACGTAACCTCTCCACTAACGATGCTTCCTACGAACTCACATCAGAAATTTTAAATGCATTTAACAGAAAGAAATATACGGTTGGGTTATTTTGTGACTTGGCCAAAGCCTTTGATTGTGTAAATCATGAAATTTTACTTGAAAAATTGGAGTTCTACGGAATACGTAATCTTGCTTTAAATTTAATTAAAACCTTCCTATATTCACGAAAACAAAGTGTTATGCTTAAAAATAACTCTACTGAAATTTTTCAATCTACTGATGGACTCATTAAAAATGGTATTCCCCATGGATCCGTTTTGGGGCCACTTTTGTTTTTGTTATATATAAATGACTTACCGCAATATGTAAATAAAGATGCAGTAGTTATATTGTTTGCAGATGACACTAGCATTTTGGTACAAAATGATTCACTTATAAATCTTGCACAAGCTGTAAATCAAAAGGTAGAACTTCTCAATGGTTTACAGCTAACAAATGAATATTAAATGTTTATAAAACAAATATTTTATATTTCAAGCGTAGAAGCCAGGATTTTCAGCTGAATATAACTTACAATAATGAAATAATATAACGTGTAATAAGCACAACATTTTTAGGGTTAAAAATTGATGAAAACCTTACATGGAAAGAACAAATTAAACAACTAATTCCTAAGTTAAAATCTTCATGCTTTGCTTTGAGATGTACGTATTAAGAAAATGGTAGACACAAAAACAAGTAGACTGATATATTATGCTTATTTTAATTCCCTTATAGAATATGGTATGGTACACTGGGGTAATTCAACGGAAGTTAACAAAATTTTTGTAATACAGAAAAAAGTAATTCGGATACTGGCTGGAGTGAAACCCAATACCCCATGTAGAACTTTATTTCAAAAATTAAAAATTTTACCTTTAGCTTGTTTATATATATGCTGTAAATAAATTTATTCATAAAAATTTGAATAAATTTAAAAAAAAATAAGAATTATCATAAATATAACACTCGACAAGTAAACAATCTTTATGTTCCCTCTTGTTCTTTAAAAATATTTCAAAAAGGGCCATTTTTTTCTGGTATTCTAATTTATAACAAATATCTCACCCGGGAAAAAAAATACATCAGTGACAGTTTCTAAGAGCACTTAAGATATATTTACAAAATCATAATTTTTATACCATAACTGAATTCTTAGAAGCTTAAACAAATTTTCTAGGTTTATTGCACTTTAAGAGACGATTATTGAAGTATGCCTGTGGTACATATTAAAGAGCAAATTAATTACTCTTATTAAAGGATGCAATTTATTTTATTGTAAATAAGGCCTTTGTATTGTTCTGTTTATAAGGTTATGTTATTGTTTACTCATAGTACTGGAAAGAATGTGTTTATGATATTGTGTGTTATGTAAATATTGAGATTCTCTGAATTGTGTACTTTTATGCAATATTTGTCAGTTAATTTTAAACACACACACACACACACACACACATATATATATATATATATATATATATATATATATATATATATATATATATATATATATATATAACATGATGTCAGCATGTTTGATATTGTACATGACAAGTTTCATATCCCGAGCAAATGCTCAATATGGGATCTACGAAACACTTATAAAAAATAAATAAAATAAATAAACCTTATTTTATGCTGATTCCCGGCACTTTCCTCCATCCCAAAACAAAATGTTTACAGTTTGTCAGAGCCAGGTAGAAAATTTTAAATTGGTTGAAATAGATACGATCGTATGCATGCAAAAGTAAGGTTATACTCTGCACAAGTCCTGTTCCAGTGGAGAAACTTGTGTAACTATAATTTGCGAATGAAAAAAATTGCAGGATGTAGAAATTAAGTTTTAAAGATCATGTAATGCTAAAATTTATATATAAGGAAGGTATCGGAACTGTTCGCAACACTTCAGATTCAGGCACAGAAGGAGATGGAACTGGTTGCAACAGTACATAATTCGCTGGGCAAACATGTACATAGTTAATGAGTCCGGCATCTAGACTCAATCCAATAACTGTGCACAACAGGGCGAATGGCCCGGATTATTAAAATATTTTTTTCCGATTACAATTAGGCTGTAGCCCATGAATACATACATTTCCAAACGAAAATTACATAGGTTAAATGCTAACATCAAAAAGAAGTCTAGTGCGGAATTACTTTACAGTCCTGAACAAAAATTTGAATTGCCATATATTTCTATTTATAAATCGGATAACTTTGCATTTTCAATTACAATACTAGCAGTAGAGCAGTTCAGTTCTAGTTCCTTTGTAGAGCTGGACGCTGGACCTGTAGCGCGAGTTTGATTTCATCTGCATCAAATATTACCAGTATATGGCTTTAATCAAATCGTTACTGCCCCCACTAGAGTAACGCCACGCTCCAAAACCTTGATTGACCTCATAATAGTAAAAAACAAAACGAAGGTAACTTATGTAGGCCATAACAATTTACTTGGATTTACTGACCATAACCATATGACGTCGACCGGTCCTCACAGGTGTTTGCATTGCGAACTAGGCTACGTTTGGTCAGCGTAATGGTGGTGAGAAGGGCGCCGGCATAGTCTGCACTCGGACTAGCACGAGACTCTTGTGTTTGTAGGGTCGTGGTCGAACACCCGGGCTAAATACCTGTGAGGGGTCTGTCTAGCTGACTGCGATGAATACCGTTACCTGTCGGACATGTTATGGGCCTGTCCATGCCACAACCACACTGTATGCAAGCACTGACTCTAGTCACCTATGGGCTGGTGACACGCCAAGGGTTAAATGGATACTCTTAAGTGGAATAAAAGAAAAACTCACCAATTGAACAGTTTCCTGAACATATATATTACCTGGAATGTAATGATGATGGTACAACTGCCGGGTTAGCGGACGCGCGAATTAGGCTTCGCGGGGAGCCATGTTGGAAAGGCTCGCACATCCGGGGATGCGACATTTACTCTCAATAACCGAGGGGGCAGCGAGTCTTCTCCGTGTCGGTACTCTCTCAAAGGGCGCTTAGTAAATGTTTTACGTACTAAAATTGGCTAATGCAGTTGAATGGAAGGTGAAAGAGAAAGTTGCAGCCCTTGAGCGCGTGCGGGAGTCACACCCGACCGATCTGTCTGCCCACTGATGAAGACTGACTTGACCTTGGCGCGGAGCCTCGGACACAGTCCGGCGCTCCCGCCAAAACCAAAATGTCTCTTAACCGTGAAATGAGATGACGTGATACATACAAAAACATGACTCTCTTAATCACTAAATATAAGTATTATCAAATTGAACTGTGCACATAATGTTTGCGTCTTTCTGATGATGAGTTCCCAAGTTCGTGCACCGTGTGACTTTGAAATATTATTACTAAAAGTGTTACTATTACTAAACATACTCTGCTCTCACCCAACATACATAAAACACCCTTGCTTACTGTCTACTTGTCCTATATATAAAATGCTTATTCACAATAAATTGACCCGGTGTCGGATCGCGTGCGAGGTGCTCGCCCCTGGTTGCACCGGGTTAACCCCAGACTTACACTGCGCTGGGGAATAACCTCGTGAAGCACTCTTATAGGTGTGTCGCGAGTAAAAAGGCTGGGGTCTGGTGTCAAATGCCCCCTCCTTGGTGAGCCTTTTTGTGAGCGACCTCTTACCTGGTGTTGTCTTGCTGATACCTGTGAGGTGCGTCGGAGTGGGTCACAATGGTGGCCCCATGCACGTGACTAGCAGCATGTAGGTTTCTGTCTGGGGTGGGGTCGCAGCTGATACTGATGCCCCGCTGCCGCTGCGCTGCGCTGAGATGTTGTCTTTTGGCGTGGGGTCCCCTCCGCAACAGCCCCACTGTAGCGTGTGACGGCGGCGGCGTGGTCTGGGTGTGGTTTGGACCTCGTCGTCTACGAGGTGGGCGGTCTGCCACCTGGTGGTGACTGAAGCCTGTGTCGGGGATGCGATACTGAGCTCCCGCTCTGTGTGTTGTGGCGCGGTTGTGTCCGCCGGTTTGACGGGCGTCGAGACCCCGGACATCTCCTCTTGTGCACTGTTGTCGTCGTGAATGGGTGCGGCTTCGCGTGTGGGTGTAGTCTCCGTGTTTTCCGTGCCTTCTTCCCACACTTCGGCGATCTCCTGTAGGGTGGCGCTGGGCGTCTCGGTGCTCGATGGCTCCGCCAGGGGGTCACCATCCTGGAAGGTGAAACCGCAGTGGTTGGTGATCGTGCGCTCGGCCAGAGTGGTGTGTGGCAGTGTCCTCGTGTCCCCTTTTGCACCCATGGTGATTTTGGCGTGGTCGTTGAGGTCCCACGTGTGGGTGAAGATGGGTCGTGGTTGTGGGCCCCACCCGTTTGCCCGGGGTGTGGTGGTGGGGTGATAACCCATTTGTGTGGTGAAACTCCTCCCTCTTCCGCTGTCCCATGCCGATCCCTTCTAGGCGTCGCAGCTCCGGGTGTCGGTGTGTTCAGCTTGCTGTCGGCATGTACCATCTCTCCCTCCCTGTGAGGATCGCCGTGGTCGGTCTGCCCGAGGCGCGTCCCGGGTGTCACGGTGCTCGGTGTCGACTTGCTTGTACGTGCCGTTGTTGGAAGCTCTGTCTGTTTCGCTTTACCCTCTAGCCCGTCTCCCGTTGCTCGAAGCTCGTCGCGATGGATCTTTGCGTGTGCGTCTCGCTCCTGTCTTGACAATATAGACACTGGGGCCTAACCGGTCCAGTATGCGATGGGGCCCGCTCCATTTCGCGGCTAATCCTGCACAGAATTTCTTGCTGAGGGAGGACTGTGGGTGTTCCCTTACATATACTTCATCCCCTGGGTATAGGTCCCGTGGTTGATGGGTGGTGGTTGGTGTCCACTTCCTCGCGTATTGCGCTTGCCGTTCTCGCACCTCTTGCTGTGTTTGTTGTTGCTGTGTCTCCCGCGGCTGTGGTTTCTCTGGCTCCACCCTCGGACAGGCCAGTTCTCCTGGCCGCGCCAAGTTCCTGCCTTGGAGTATTTCCGCCGGTGTTTTCCCTGTGGCTTCGTTAACTCGCGTCCGCAAACAGAACAGTGCAGCCGGAATGTGCTGTGGCCAGGTGTTGTGTTGGTTGCCCACTCTTATGCGCAGCTGTACTTTCAGTTCTTGATTCCTTCTCTCGGTGGGGTTGGCCCTGGGGTGATAGTAGGCCGTGGTGTGGTGTGTGACCATCCACTGTTCACACAGGTCCCGCCAGCGTCGCCCGGTGAACTGGGTGCCGTTGTCAGTTAGGAGCACTCGTGGAAAACCCTACCTCGAGAAAAATTCTGTCTCCAGTACCTTGGCGATGGTGTTGGTGCGTGCGCTCGCCACTGGGTACGCCTCTGTCCAGTGCGAGAAGGTGTCCGTGACCACTAATATGAATCGTTTCCCGTTGGTGCTCTTGGGGTATGGTCCCATGAGGTCTAAGGCGACAGTATCGAACGGTTCCTTAGGTTACCGTGGTTTCTGTTGCTGTACGCCGTCTGCGCGCCTCGCCTTGTATGTGTTGCAGGTGACGCAGCGCTTGACGTGTTGCCGTACCTGTTTGGTAATGCCGGGCCAGTGATAGTAGCGGCTTATGTTGCGCTGTGTCTGTTCCATGCCGGGGTGCCCGGCCAGGTGATCGTCGTGCGCGTACTGGCGGACGTCTTGTCTGGTCCTTTCCGGCACGTAGATCTTCCACCTCTGTTTGCGCCCATTCGGCAAGACATACAGCTGCTCGTCCACTACCCTCCATTGAGTGAGTGCGCGCCTCGCACATTCCTGGGTCCAGTGTTGTGCCACGCTGTTGTGCCGTTGCACTCCACACACGCGCGTGTGTAATTGTTGCGCTGATAGTGGAGCGTTAGTCATGGTAAGTTGATTCAACCGTGGTTGTTGTTCCTTGTTGGCGAAGCATACATTGTTTACTGGGGGCAGCATCTCATCCCACTCGTCCGGATCGTGTGCGCAAATGTCCGGGCCTGGAGTACGTGAGAGTGCATCGGCCAGCTCATTCTGTTCTCCCGGTACATGTTCCACCACAAAGTCTAACCCTTGTGTGAGCATCGACCAGCGCGTCAGTTTGCTACGGTATTCCCTCATCTTGTGTAGCCAGACCAAGCTCCGATTGTCCGTGCGCAAAGTGAATCTCTGGTGTTCGAGATAGGGGCGGTATCGTTTCAGCGCCCACGTTATTGCGAGGCACTCCCTCTCGTTGACGTCATAGCGCCGCTCAACAGGGCCGAACTTAGCGCTGCTGAAATTAATTACGCTCCTCTCCCCTCCGTCGTTCAGCTGGTACAGCACCGCGCCTAAGCCCTCCTGGCTAGCATCGGTCTGTAGGTACAAATGCCGTGCTGGGTCTACTCGTGATAAGTGCTCACATGTGCGATACCTACGCTTGATTTCCTGGAAAGCCTGTTCCGCTTCGTCCATCCACCTGAAACGTTGTTGCGTGGACAAAAGTGCTGTGAGTGGTGCGGTGACGGTGGCGAAATGGTGTATGTACTGCCGGAGCCAGTTAATTAGTCCAAAAAACTTCTTAACCTGTTTCCGCGGGGTTGGTACAGGCCACTCGTCAATGAGACGTATATGTTCGCTACTGGGGCGGTTACCGTGTTCGTTCACAATGTGACCCAGGAAGTCCAGTTCCGTTTTCCCAATATGGCACTTATGGTTTGCACATGTGAGATTGGCAACTGCGAAACGTTCCAGGACTAAGGCTAAGTGTTGCGTATGGTCCTCCCACGTGTCTGACCAGACGACTATGTCGTCCAAGTATGCCGTGACGAACTTGCCTATATAGCCGTCCAGGACATGAACCATCATGGCCTGGAAGGTAGCCGGTGCGTACCGGAGCCCAAAGGGCATCGCACGGAACTGGTATCGTCTCCCATCTGGGAGGGTGAAAGCGGTTTTGTGCCGATCGGCGGGGAGTACTGGTATTTGCCAGTAGCCCGACCGTAAATCGAATGAGGACATCACCTTTGCGGTGCCTAGAAGGCTGAGCGCACTATTGACATTAATAACCGGTGGAGCGGAAGGCTTGGTGATAGAATTAAGGGGGCACATGTCGACACAGAAACGCCACGACCCGTGCTTCTTGGGGGCAAGAGTGATGGCTGAGTTATAATTACTAGTGGAAGGTTCAATGATTCCGTCACGTAACATCTCACTCACCTGGGTCTCAATGACTTGCCTATGATGGGGTGCGTAGTCTCTAGGGTTGGTGTAAAGTGGTTCATCGTGCTCGGTCGGGATGCTGTGTAACGCTATGGTGGTCCGGTGTAGTGGGTCGCCGCTGGCGAAAACCTCCTGGTATTCGCGTAGGATGGTCTGCACTGCGGCCTGATGCTCTTGTGGTACCGCGTGGTCGAACTCCTGCAGGTGGACGGTTGCTGGGGTGACAGGTTCGTGGTATCCCAGGTGGTACACTGTTTTCCGTTGCTTGCTGCCAAAATGGATGCAATCCCGTGCTAGTTCAATAACAACACTTTGCTCCACTAACCAGGGTACTCCTAGAATCACGTCTTCGCGGAGGTCCCGGGTGACAAGTACCGGCACTGACATCTGTTCCTCGCGGATGTGCATACTTACGTTACCGGCACCGTGAATATATCCGGTCACATCTTGGGTGGCGAGCTTCACACGTTGGTCGCACTGCCTTAAATTTTCTAACGGTAAAAACTTTTTATTTAGAAAATTGTGGGAAGCTGCGGTGTCGATTAAGGCGACCGCCTGCCTATTATTAATGATCACTGGAATGCGTAGCAAATTGTCACAATTTTGGGTGGTTCGAAATATTTGACCTAGATATGGGTGTGGTTCACGGGGTGTTATCACTGTACTTACGGCTGTCGTGTGACCGGGAGCATTGCCTAGGGGTCTCCCTGCCCCTGCTGTCCGTTTCCCGGAACCGCTTCACGGCGCCTTGGGCATTCTGAGTGCCAGTGGAACTGTTGTCTCGGACAATAACGGCACGCCTCTGATGGCACGCGCTGGTAGGCATTGCCGCGCTGTTGAGGGGGCGTGGTTCTGTTGTAGTTATGGCTCGGGTCCGGCTGCCCTGGTGTTCGTCCTGCTGGTCGGGGAGTTGTTTGTCTCACCTCTGGTGGTATCGTGTGGTGTTCCTCCCTGCGCTGCTCCTCTCCCGATGTGGGTGTTTGCGTGGTGTGCATTTGATCTCGGAGACATCTCGTGAAACTCCAGCGGCTATCCTGATGAAGTTTTCCAGTCCGTGATAGATGGCTGGTCGTAGTGCTGATCGATATTCCGGGCGCACGGTCTGTAGTACTGCCTCCAATACGTCCGCGGTTGCATCGTGTGGATAAAACCGTGTTACTAAATTTACCTTGTGGCGAATGAATGTCTCTAAGTAATCACTGGGCTGTTGATGTTCGGTGAAAATACTCAACTGGGTCTGCAAGACTGCTTGTGTGTTTGTGTACCGGGTAGAAAATTTGTTGACGAACTGTCCCCACGTCATATTGTACTCCGTGACTGTCCTCCACCAGGTGCGAGCGTCGCCCGTCAGCTGGGCGCCCACAATGCTCGGCCACTCCTCGCTGTCAACCCCGTATCGTTGTAGGCGTTTGACGCACTCCTCCATGAAAGCACGCGGGTCCTCTGTGCCTTGTCCCGCAAATGTAGGCAATATTTGGAATTTGGATGGTGTTGTGTTCCGGTGTTCGCCCGCCGACGTGGTAGCTGTGACGCTGCGTGGTAATGGTGTCGAGGTTAGTTGTGGTGTCGTCAGCTGTAGGATGCTTGGTGTCTCTGGTGGTAGCTGGAAGCGGTGTGTGCAGAGGGTATTGTTGCGCAGTGGGATGTCGGTGACATGTTCGGTGAACCTGATCGTGGCTTTGGTCGCAACGTCATGTTCCCTTAGGCACTCGCGGCACTGAAAGAACCCGCGTCTGTACTGTTGCCATTCTTGTGTGGTCATGCACACGTAATGACACCGCTGGTGACAATTTACGCATGTAACACTCGCGCCGGCTTGTTGGTTGCAGTCTGGAAAATCGCACGTCACTGTCGCGCGTGCGACCTGACTAGTGCACTCCTCAAATGGGCTGGGTTCCCTCCGCGCAGCGCTTAGCTTGCGGTGGCACTGCTCGCACGTGAACTTCCCCGTCTGTAACATGAGGCGCTCGGCCATGTTCAGTGATGAACATAGATACGCGCGGTCACGCTGCGCACAGGATGCTAGGTGACGCCCTGGTCCCTCGTCTCGCGATCGTTCTGTCCCATTGTTGCGTGGTTTGGCACTTGTGGCGTCGTTCTGTTGCGCGTTCATGTGTGTCGATGTTGCCATTTCGCGGACTGTAACACACGTACAGGTGTCCAAGGCACGTTCGTACTTAGCCAATGGGTCCGTGATCTTGATTTCGTGGCACACTGTGCACCGTTCACTTCCGAGGAGGTCCATGTTGGTTGCAGGTCCGGGGTTTTAGCGTGAAGTGCAACACGAAAGCGTGGCACGGTTGCGCGGATATCATCGCGGGGCGGCGGCCTCACCGCTCGCGTGTGCCACGGCAGCCGATGGCTGATCGATCGCCCGGTGGGACGGAGCTCTAGCCAGCGGTGACGCGTAGTGCTCACTGGGGCTGGTAGGTGGAGAGTGCCGCGTTCGGTGATGTTCGGCTGCGCTCGGCCCGGAGCTTCGGGTGGCGAGTCGCTTGATGCGCGCGCCGCCCGGTGTGGGCGTGAGGGGTGGCACGGCGCCGCGGTAGGGGCGGTTGTCTGCTCCTTTGTCCTTCCACGTGTCTTACAATGGCCGCCCTGGTGTCCTTTTCTTCCTCGCCCGTTAATTTCGCGCGCAAATGTCCCTGACCGTTCCCAACCCGCACGATGTTTGGGAATTTTCCCGTGATTTTCCGCCGCGTGTCAAATTATGGTGAATTAGCCCCACGACTTGGGCGCCACGTGACGTCGACCGGTCCTCACAGGTGTTTACATTGCGAACTAGGCTACATTTGGTCAGCGTAACGGTGGTGAGAAGGGCGCCAGCATAGTCTGCACTCGGACTAGCACGCGACTCTTGTGTTTGTAGGGTCGTGGTCGAACACCCAGGCTAAATACCTGTGAGGGGTCTGTCTAGCTGACTGCGATGAATACCGTTACCTGTCGGACATGTTATAGGCCTGTCCACGCCACAACCACACTGTATGCAAGCACTGACTCTTGTCACCTATGGGTTGGTGACACGCCAAGGGTGAAATGGATACTCTTAAGGCTGTTCAAGAAAGAAAAAAAAGTTGTTAAATTCCATATTTAGCAACTTCTGTACTTAAATCATGTGTAATGTAATAATTTTAAACCAGCACCGATACATTAAAATAGGTTTTTATTACTTTTTTATATACTTTATCGTTATGAAGTTATAGCAAGCAAAACAGTAAAATTATTCGTCATTTATGAACGAAATTTTTTTTAATTACCTTAAAAAGTGCTTCTAACATGCCAAAGAAATTTTGTGAAGCTGCCAGCAGGCATTCTCGAAAGGAAAAAAAAATTATTTCAGCAAATTTTATATCGAAAATTAGCAGCAACTTGGATTGTCTAAAAAACTAAAACCGTTAGGTGAATGTCAAATATAACGGTTTTAAACAATAGTGCCATTCTTCCTGATTACATAGACACCAAGTTTATAGCAATGCAAGCAGTCTACTCTTCGTGGTAAGTAACTGAAGTAACATGTGCAAATCCCCGTCGACGACGTGTCGAGGATCCGCTGAGAGACGTCGAGATACCGCGATAAGCTACCAGTAAGGTGGCGCCCCTCGCGGAGCTCGCTACCACAACGTGGGGAGTTTTGTAAGGTACGGTGGCTCGCTTGATACTTGAATTTTCGCGCGGGTTTTTTGGTAGATGCGGTGTACTGGATTTCGCGGGTTTTTTTTGTTAGACGCGGTGTTGTGGATACAGTTGGTGTAGTTAACAGTGATATTGAAAACTAGCGCGTGTTATATTCAACTTTTTTCGTCATAACCAATTCTCGGCGACGGATACAATTGAGGCATAACTGATAACTAAAAATATCCATATTTAATGTGTATATTTAATAATCAATCTTTTTTTTTCTGCAATAGAAAACAATTCACTAAATTTGTTACGTTTTGTTGACATACTACTGTGTTGGAAAATTAAAATGCGCACTCATTCGTAAAACATTAGTATTCAGTCAGGATAGACCTTCTATAATATTTTAATTCATTATGTATGTATAAATTTAGTGCTGGGAATTTCAGCTTGCAAAAGTGTGCATATACTTAGTGATGTCTATTTTGGGAATTATAATAAAATATTTACAACGACAAGACACCGTTGCGACAGCTGGAATTTTTAAGTAACACAATAAAAAAATCGCCATGACAAATATCAAAGACGTTAGGAAGCAGGTATTTTACTGTTCACTCTTCATTAACGACCGAAACCAGAACATTATCCTTTTGGCATCATTACCATGCGACGAAAATGAAAATGTGAGAACATAAAAGAGGAAAGAACGAAAGGTACAGACTATTCTGGGCTCCGAGCTAAGAAGTGCCTACTACTCCGACATGATGAATAAACCTTAGAAATAGTTGTTGCAAAATTTAACAATGAAATATAATTGTGTTACAAATAATAGCTCTAATAATTATGTGAGCAAAAGCTAATTTGGTTTGCAGTGTATGAACAATATACAATGAACATTTAAACATGGTTGTGCAAAACGGAATTGATGGGTTAGTTAGAGATTTTTTTGCAACTCATACTATTAAATATTTTCTTCACATGAAATTGTACATTTAACACTGTAGTTTATAGCAGCGAGTATCAAAAGGAACAAGAGTTCGCTTAGTGCATCTAGTTTCTAGTATTTCCCCTAGCATAACTGTTAGCGCTGTACCAGTAATACAGTATTGTTTATTGAATTTGTGATCAATGTTTTATCTTTTAATATGCTCGGCTAAATATCTTACCTAATACGTTTACACACATAACTTATATAACTATAAACTTTTGAAAATTACAGTGTTCAACAAAGAATGTTGAATTTTATAAGGTGTTTACATAGTTTCACTGCATTTCA
>PNEQ01077687.1:0-20325 GCA_003012365.1 Medauroidea extradentata
GTGTTTCCACGCTGTCCTGGGACTCGCTGGGTCGTACACTTGCTGATGTGTTTCCACGCTGTCCTGGGACTCGCTGGGTCGTACACTTACTGATGTGTTTCCACGCTGTCCTGGGACTCGCTGGGTCGTACACTTACTGATGTGTTTCCACGCTGTCCTGGGACTCGCTGGGTCGTACACTTGCTGATGTGTTTCCACGCTGTCCTGGGACTCGCTCGGTCGTACACTTGCTGATGTGTTTCCACGCTTTCCAGGGACTCGCTGGGTCGTACACTTACTGATGTGTTTCCACGCTGACCTGGGGTCGCTGGGTCGTACACATGCTGATGTGTTTCCACGCTGTCCAGGGACTCGCTGGGTCGTTCACTTGCTGATGTTTTCCACGCTGTCCAGGGACTCGTTGGGTCGTTCACTTGCTGATGTGTTTCCACGTTGTCAAGGGACCCGCTGGGTCGTACACTTGCTGATGTGTTTCCACGCTGTCCTGGGACTCGCTGGGTCGTACACTTGCTGTTGTGTTTCCACGCTGTCCAGGGACTCGCTGGGTCGTACACTTACTGATGTGTTTCCACGCTGTCCTGGGACTCGTTGGGTTGTTCACTTGCTGATGTGTTTCCACGCTGTCCTGGGACTCGCTGAGTCGTAGACTTGCAGACGTTTTTAATCGCTGTCTTGGGACTTTCTGGGTCGTACACTTGTTTATGTGTTTAATCGCTGTCCTAAGACACGCAGGGTCGTATACTTTTTTATGTGTTTCCATGCTAACCTCGGACTCGCTGGGACATACACTTGTCGATGTATTTCCTTGCTGACTTGGATTTGCTGTGTGTTACACTTGCTGATGTATTTCCACACTGTCCTTGGACTCGCTTGGTCGTACACTTACTGTTGTGTTTCCACGCTGTCTTGGGACTCGCTGTGTCGTATACTTGCTGACGTTATTCCTCGCTGTTTATGTGTCTCGCTGGGTCGTACAGTCGCTGACATCATTCCTTGCTGTCCAGGGACTCGCTGGGTCAAACACTTGTTTACGTGTTGACTCGCTGTCCTTGGACTCGCTGGGTCGTACACTTGCTAGAGTCTTTCCTTTCTGTCCTGGGACTCGCTGGGCCGAACTGTTGTTTATGTGTTTCCTCGCTGTCCTGGGAATCGCTGATCGTACATTTGCTGACGTGTTTTCTTGAAGTCCTGGGACACGATGGATCGTACAATTGTTTATGTGTTTCCTCGCTGTCGTGCCACTCGCTGTGTCGTACACTTGTTTATGTGTTTCAGTGCTGTCGTGCCACTCGCTGTGTCGTACACTTGTTTATGTGTTTCCTCGCTGTCGTGCCACTCGCTGTGTCGTACACTTGTTTATGTGTTTCAGTGCTGTCGTGGGAGACTCTGGGTCCTACACTTGCTGACGTATTTCCTCGCTCCCGAGAAACTCGTATCTTTGTACACTTGCTGACGTCTTTCCTCACTGTCCTGGGACTTGCTGGGTAGCACACTTTTTTATGTGTTTCCACGCAGTCCTGGGACTTGCTGGGGCGTAAACTTGCTGACGTCTTTCCTCGCTGTCCTGGTACTCGCTGTGTCGTATATTTGCTGACGTCTTTCCTCGCTGTACTGGAACTTGCTGGATCGTACACTTCCGGACGTCTTTTCTTGCTGTCCTGGGACTCGCTGAGTCTTATACTTGAAGACGTCTTCCCTCGATATCCTGGGACTTGATGGGTCGTACAGTTTCTGACGTTATTCCTCTCTGTACTGAGACTCGCTGTGTCGTATACTTGCTGACGTCTTTCCTCGCTGTCCTGGGACTAGCTGGGTCGTACACCTCCTGGCATATTTCCTCGCTGTCCTGGGACTCGCTGTGTCGTATACTTGCTGACGTTTTTCTTCGCTGTCGTGGGACTTGCTGGTTTCGTACACTTCCTGAAGTCTATCCTCGCTGTCCTGGGATTCGTGGAGTCGTACACTTGCTGATTCGTTTCCACGCTGTCCTGAGACTCGCTGGGTCGTACACTTGCTGATGTGTTTCCATGCTGTCCAGGGAATCGCTGGGTCGTAAACTTGCTGATGTGATTCCACGCTGTCCTGGGAATCTCTGAGACGTACAATTACTGATATGTTTCCACGCTGTCCAGGGACTCGCTGGTTCGTACACTTGCTGATGTGTTTCCATGCTGCCCTGGGACGCGATGGGTTGTTCACTTGCTGATGTGTTTCCAGGCTGTATAGGGAAACACAGAGTTGTACACTTGCTGATGTGTTTCCACGCTGTCCTGGGACTCGCTGGGTCGTTCACTTACTAATGTGTTTCCACGCTGTCCTGGGAATCGCTGGGTCGTACACTTGCTGATGTGGATCTACGCTGTACTGGGACTTTCTGAGTCGGACACTTACTAATGTGTTTATATGCTGTCCTAGGACCCGCTGGGTCGTACACTTGCTGATGTGATACCTCGCTGTCCTGGGACTGGCTGGGACATACACTTGCTGATGTGTTTCCACACAATCCTGAGACTCGATGGGTCCTACACTTACTGATGTGTTTACTCGCTGTCCTGGGACTTGCTGGGTCGTAGACTTGCTGACGTGTTTCCACGTTGTCCTGGGACTCGCTGAGTCGTAGACTTGCAGACGTTTTTAATCGCTGTCTTAGGACTAGCTGGGTCGTACACATGTTTATGTGTTTAATCGCTGTCCTGCGACTCGCAGGGTCGTATACTTTTTGATGAGTTTCCATGATAACCTGGGACTAGCTGGGACATACACTTGCTGACGTCTTTCCTCACTGTACTGAGACTCGCTGTGTCGAATACTTGCTGACGTCTTTCCCCGCTGTCCTGGGACAAGCTGGGTCGTACACTTCCTGGCATATTTCCTCGCTGTCCTGGGACTCGCTGTGTCGTACACATTCTGATGTCTTTCCTCGCTGTCTTGGGAGACGCTGTGTCGTATACTTGCTCACGTCTTTCCTCGATTCGTAGAACGTGCTGGGTCGTACACATCCTGACCTCTTTCCTTGCTGTCCTGGGGCTCGCTGGGGTGTACAATTGCTGACGTCTTTCTTCGCTGTTCTGGGACTCGCTATGTCGTATACATGGTGACGTCTTTCACCACTGTCCTGGGACTTGCGCGGTCGTACAATTCCTGATGTCTTTCCTTGCTGTCCTAGGACTCGCTGAGTCTTACACTTGCTGACGTCTTTCCTCACTATCCTGGGACTTGCTTGGTCGTACACTTGCTTATGTGTTTCGACGCTGTCCTGGGACTCCCTGGGTCGTACACTTCCTGACGTCTTTTCTCGCTGACCTAGGACTGGCTGTGTCGTATACTTGCTGACATCTTTCCTCACTGTCCTGGGACTTGCGGGGTCGTACAATTCCTGATTTCTTACCTTGCTGTCCTCGGACTCGCTGAGTGTTACACTTCCTGACGTCTTTCCTTGCTGTTCTGGGACTCGCTGAGTCTTACACTTGCTGACGTCTTTCCTCGCTGTCATGGTACTTGATGGGTCGCACTCTTGCTGATGTGTTTCCATGCTGTCCAGGGACTCGCTGTGTCGAACACTTGATGATGTGTTTCAATGTTGTCCTGGGACTCGCTGGGTCGTACACTTGGTGATAAATTTCCACTCTGTCCTGGGACTTTCTTGCTAGTACACTTGCTGATGCGTTTCGTCGCTGTACTGGGTCTCGCTGGGTCGTACACTTGCTGATGTGTTTCCACTCTGTCTGGTACTCGCTGGGTATTACACTTGCAGATGTGTTTGCACACTGTCCTGGGACTCTCTGGGTCGTACACTTGCTGTTGTGTTTCCAAGCGGTCCTGGGACTCGCTGGATCGTACACTTGCTGATGTGTTTACTCGCTGTCCAGGGACTTGATGGGGCGTAGACTTGATGAAGTGTTTCCACGTTGTCCTGGAATACACTGGGCTCTACACTTGTTTATGTGTTTCCACACTTTCATGGGACTAGCTGGGTCGTAGACTTGTTTATGTGATTCCTCGTTGTCGTGGGACTCTCTGAGTCCTAGTCATGCAGACGTTTTTAATCGCTGTCCTAAGACTAGCTGGGTCGTACACTTGTTTTTGTATTTCGTCGCTGTCCTGAGACTCCCTGGGTCTTACACTTGCTGATGTGTTTCCACACTGTCCTGGGACTCGCCAGTTCGTACACTTGCTGATGTGTTTCAAAGCTGTCTTGGGACTCGCTCAGTCGTAGACTTGCTGTTGTGTTTCTACGCTGTCCTGGGACACGCTGGGTCGTACATTTTCTGACGTGTTTCCTCGGTGTCCTGGGACTCGCATGTGTTTCCATGCCGTCCTGGGACTTGCTGGGTCGCATAATTTCTGACGTCTTTCCTTGCTGTCCTGAGACTTGCTGTGTTGTATACTTGCTGACGTCTTTCAATGCTGTCCTGGGACTTGCTGAGTAGTACACTTACTTACGTCTTTCCTCGCTGTCCTGGGACTCGCTCTGTCGTATACTTGCTGACGTCTTTCCTCGCTGTCCTGGGACTCACTGGATCGTACACTTGTTGATGTATTACCTCGGTGTCCTGGGACACACTGGGTCGTTCACTTGCTGACGTGTTTCCTTGCTGTCCTGGGACTTGCTGGTTCGTACACTTGCACATGTGTTTTCACGCTGTCCTGGGACTCGCTATGTCGTAGACTTGTTCATGTGTTTCCTCGCAGTCCTGGGACTCACAGAGTCATATACATGTTCATATGTTTCCTAGCTGTCCTTGGATTCTCTGGGTCATACAATTGCCGACGTCTTTTCTCGCTGTCCTTGGATTTGCTGGGTCGGACACTTGCTCACGTGTTTTCTTGCTGTTCTGGGACTCGCTGTTTCGTACACTTGCTGACGTTTTTCCTCGCTGTCCTGGAACTTGCTGGGTCTTACACTTGCTTACGTTTTTCCTTGCCGTCCTTTGACTCGCTGGGTCGTATACTTGCTGACGATTTTCATCGCTGTCCTGGGACTTGCTGTGTCGTACACTTATTTACGACATTTCTTGCAGTCCGGGGACTCGCTGGGCCTAACACTTGTTTATGTGTTTCCTCACTGTCCTTGGACTTTCTGGGTCGCACACTTTTTAATGTATTTCCTCACTGTCCTGGGACTCGCTATGTCATACACTTGCTGATGTGTTTCGTCGCTGTCCTGAGACTCGCTGGGTCGTACACTTGATGATGTATTTACACGCTGTCATGGGACTCGCTGGTTGTACACTTGCTGATGTGTTTCCACGCTGTCCTGGAATTCACTGGGTCGTACAATTGCTGACGTCTTTCCTCGCTGTCCTAGGATTTTCTGGGTCGTACACTTGCTTACGTTTTTCCTTGTTGTCCTGGAACTCGATGTGTCGTAGATTTGCAGACGTTTTTAATCGCTGTCATAAGACTAGCTGGGTCGTACACTTGTTTATGTGTTTCGTCGCTGTCCTGAGAATCCCTGGGTCTTACACTTTATGATGTGTTTCCACACTGTCCTGGGACTCGCCAGGTCGTACACTTGCTGATGAGTTTCAATGCTGTCTTTGGATTCGCTCAGTCGTTGACTTGCTGATGTTTTGATACGCTGACCTGGGACTGCTGGTTCGTACACTTGCTGACGTGTTTCCTTGGTGTCCTGGGACTAGCTGGGTCGTACACTCGATGATCTATTTCCACACTGCCCTGGGACTCGCGGGGTCGTACAATTGCTGATGTGTTTCCATTCTCTCCTGGGACTCGCTATGTCGTACTCTTTCTGATGTTTTTCCAAGCGGTCCTGGGACTCACTGGGTCGTACAATTGCTGATGTGTTTCCACACTGTCCTGGTACTCGCTGTCTTGGGTCTTGTTGGGTCGTAGAATTGTTGATGTTTTCCTCGTTTTCCTGGGAGTCGCTGAGTCGTAGTCTTGCAGACGTTTTTAATCGCTGTCCTGTGACTAGCTGGGTCGTACACTTGTTTATGTGTTTGCTCGCTGTCCTGAGACTCACTGGGTCGTACACTCGCTGATGAGTTTCCACACTGTCCTGGGACACACTAGGTCGTACACTTGCTAATGCGTTTCTTCGCTGTTCTGGGACTCGCTGGGTCGTAGACTTGTTTATGTGTTTCCACGCTGTCCTGGTACTCGCTGGGTCTTAGACTTGTTGATGTTTTCCCCGTTGTCCTCATACTCGCTGAGTCGAAGACTTGTAGACGTTTTTAACCGCTGTCCTGTGACCAGCTGGGTCGTAAACTTGTTTGAGTTGTTGCTCGCTGTAGTGAGACTCACTGGGTCTTACACTAGCTGATGTGTTTCCACCCTGTCCTCGGACTCACTGGATCGTACTCTTGCTGATGTGTTTACTCGCTGTCCAGGGACTTGATGGGGCGTAGACTTGATGAAGTGTTTCCACGTTGTCCTGAAATACACTGGGACCTACACTTGTTTATGTGTTTCCACACTTTCATGGGACTCGCTGGGTCGTAGACTTGTTTATGTTATTCCTCTCTGAGTCGTAGTCATGCAGACGTTTTTAATCGCTGTCCTAAGACTAGCTGGGTAGTACACTTGTTTATGTATTTTTCCGCTGTCCTGAGACTCCCTGGGTCTTACACTTGCTGATGTTTTTCATTACTGTCCTGGGTCTTGCCAGTTCGTTACTTGCTGATGTGTTTCAAAGCTGTCTTGGGACTCGCTCAGTCGTAGACTTGCTGATGTGTTTCTACGCTGTCTTGGGACTCGCTGGGTCGTACACTTGCTGACGAGTTTCCTCGGTGTCCTGCGATCAGCTGGGTCGTACACTCGATGATGTGTTTCCACGCTGTCCTGGTACTCACTTGGTCGGACACTTACTGATGTGTTTCCTCACTGTCCTGGGTCTCGCTGGGTCATACACTTCTTGACGTGTTTCCTCACAGTCCTGGGACACGCTGTGTCTTACACTTGTTTATGTGTTCCCATGCGGCCTGATACTCGCTGGGTCGTAGACTTGCTGAGTTGTCTCCTAGCTGTCCTGGGACTCGCTGGATCGTACACATTCTAATGTAATTCCTCGGTGTCCTGGGGCACACTGGGTCGTTCACTTGCTGACGTGTTGCGTTGCTGTCCTGGGACTCGCTGGTTCGTAAACTTGCATATGTGTTTTCACGCTGTCCTTGGACTCTCTGGGTCGTAGAATTGTTGATGTGTTTCCTCGCTGTCCTGGGACTCACAGTGTCATAGACATGTTGATATGTTTCCTGGCTGTACTGGGATTCGCTGGGTCGTACAATTGCCGACGTCTTTTCTCGCTGTCCTGGGATTTGCTGGGTCGTACACTTGCTGACGTCTTTTCTCGCTGTCCTGGGATTTGCTGGGTCGTACACTTGCTTACGTTTTTTCATGCCGTCCTTTGACTCGCTGGGTCGTATACTTGCTGACGTTTTTCATCGATGTTATGGGACTTGCTGTGTCTTACACTTGCTTACGACATTCCTTGCTGTCCTGGGACTCGCTGGGTCTAACACTTGTTTATGTGTTTCCTCGCTGTCCTTGGAATTGCTGGGTCGCACACTTGTTTATGTGTTTCTACGCTGTCCTAGGACTCGCCGGATCGTACACTTGCTGGCGTGTTTCCACGCTGTCCTGAAATTTAATTGGTCGTACAATTGCTGACGTCTTTCCTCGCTGTCCTGGGACTCGCTGCGTCGTTATTTTGCATATGTGTTTCCAAGCGGATTTGTTACCACGCTGTCCTGGGACTCGTTGGGTCGTACACTTGCTGACGTGTTTCCTCGTTCTCCAGGTAAACGTTTCTGTCGTACACTTGCAGATGTGGTTCCTCGCAGTCCTGCGACGTGCTGGGTCGTACACATGCTTATGTGTTTCCAAGCAGTACTGGGACTCGCTGGGTCGTCCACTTGCGGGTATGTTTCCACGCAGTCCTGGAACTCGTTGGGTCGTACACTTGCTTGCGTGTTTCCTCGCTGTCCTGGGACACGTTGTGACGTACACTTGCTGACGTCTTTTCTTGCTATCCTGGGACTCGCTGTGTCGTACACTTCCTGACGTCTTCCCTCGCTGTCCTTGGACTTGCTGGATAGTAATCTTCCTTACATCTTTCCTCGCTGTCCTTCGACTTGCTGGGTCGTACACTTCCTGACGTCTTTCCTCGCTGTCCTGGGACTCGCTGGGGCGAATACTTGCTGACGTCTTTCCTCGCTGTCCTGGGACTCGCTGAGACGTACACTTGCTGACGTCTTTTCTCGCTGTCCTAGGATTTGCTGGGTCATACACTTGCTTACGTTTTTCCTTGATGTCCTTGAACTCACTGTTTCATTTACTTGCTGACGTCTTTCCTCGCTGTCCTTCGACATGATAAGTCGTACACTTCCTGACGTCTTTCCTCGCTGTCCTGGGTCTCGCTGGGACGTACACTTGCTGACGTCTTTTCTTGCTATCCTGGAACTCGCAGTGTCGTACACTTGCGCTTGTGTTTCCACGCTGTCCTGGGACTTGCTGGGACGTACACCTGCTGGCATTTTTCCTCGCTGTCCTGGGACTCGCGGGGTCGTACACGTGCTGATGTATTTCCACGGTGTCTTAGGACCCGCTGGGTCGTACACTTGCTGATGTGTTTACATGCTCACCTGAGACTCGCTGTGTCGTACACTTGCTGGCGCGTTACCTCGCTGTCTTGGGACTCACTGGGTCGTACACTTTCTCATGTGTTTCCCCGCTGTCCTGGGACTCGCTGAGTCGTACACTTACTGATGTGTTTCCATGCTGTCCTGGGACTCGCTGTGTCGTACAATTGCTTATGTGTTTCCACTCTGTCCTGGAATTCACTGGGTCGTACAATTGCTGATGTCTTTCCTCGCTGTCCTTGGATTTGCTGGGTCGTTCACTTGCTTACGTTTTTCCTTGCTGTCCTGGAACTCACTGTGTCATATAATTGCTGACGTCTTTCCTCGCTGTCCTGGGACACGCTGTGTTGTACACTTGTTGACGTCTTCCCTCGCTGTCCTTGGACTTGCTGGATCGTATACTTCCTGACGTCTTTCCTCGCTGTCCTGGGACTCCCTGGGGCGAATACATGCTGACGTCTTTCCTCGCTGTCCTGGGACTCACTGGGAAGTACACTTGCTGACGTCTTTCCTCGCTGTCATAGGATTTCCTGGGTCGTACACTTGCTTACGTTTTCCTTGCTGTCCTTGAACTCACTGTGTCATATACTTGGTGACGTCTTTGCTCGCTGTCCTTCGACATGCTGGGTCGTACACTTCCTGACGTCTTTCCTCGCTGTCCTGGGACTCGCTGGGACGTACACTTGGTGAAGTATTTTCTTGCTGTCCTGGGACTCTCTGTGTCGTACAATTGCTGACTTCTTTCCTCGCTGTCCTGGGACTCGCTGGGACGTACACTTTCTAGTGTGTTTCTTCGTTGTCTGGGACTCGCTGGGTCGTACACTTGCTGATGTATTACCACGGTATCCTGTGACTCGCTGGGTAGTACACTTGCTGATGTGTTTACACGCAGTCGTGGGACTCGCTGTGTCGTACACATGCTGATGTGTTTCCATGCTGTCCTGAGATTTACTGGGTCGTACACTTTCTAGCGTGTTTCTTCGCTGTCCTAAAACTCGCTGGGTCGCACACTTGCTGATGTATTGCCACGGTGTCCTGTGACTCGCTGGGTAATACACTTGCTGATGTGTTTCCACCCTGTCCTGGGACTTGCTGGGTCGTACACTTTCTAGCGTGTTTCTTTGCTGTCCTGGGACTCGCTGGGTCGTACACTTGCTGTTGTGTTTCCACTTTGTCCTAGGAGTTGCTGGGACGTAGACTTGCTGGAGTGTATTATCGCTGTCCTGGGACACGTTGGGTCGAAAACTTGCTGATGTGTTTCCACCCTGTCCTCGGATTTGCTGGGACGTACTCTAGCTGGCGTGTTTCTTCGCTGTCCTGGGACTCGCTGGGTAGTACACTTGATGATGTGTTATCACGCTGTCCTTGGAGTTGCTGGGACGTACACTTGCTGGAGTGTTTTATCGCTGTTCTGGGACTCGCTAGGTCGTACAATGCTGATGTGTTTCCATGCTGTCCTGGGACTTACTGAGTCGTAAATTTTCTAGCGTGTTTCTTCGCTGTCCTGGGACTCGCTGGGTCGTACACTTGCTGATGTATTACCACGGTGTCCTGGGACTCGCTGGGTCGTACAATTTCTAGCGTGTATCTTCGCTGTCCTGGGACTCGCTGGGTAGTACACTTGCTGATGTATTACCACTGTGTCCTGTGACTCGCTGGGTCGTACACTTGCTGGAGTGTTTCCTCGCTGTCCTAGGACTCGTTTGGGTCGAAAACTTGCTGATGTGTTTCCACCCTGTCCTGGGACTTGCTGGGACGTACTCTTGCTTGCATGTTTCTTCGCTGTCCTTGGACTCCTTTGGTAGTACACTTAATGATGTGTTTCCACGCTGTCCTTGGAGTTGCTGGGACGTACGCTTGCTGGCGTGTTTTATCACTGTCCTGGGACTCGCTAGGTCGTACATTTGCTGATGTATTTCCACGCTGTATTGGGGCCCGCTGAGTCGTACACTTGCTGATGTGTTTACAAGCTGACCTGGGACTCGCTCAGTAGTACACTTGCTGATGTGTTTACACGCTGTCCTGAGACTCGCTGGGTCGTACAAGTGCTGGCGAGTTTCCTCGCTTTCCTGGGACTCGCTGGGACGTACAATTGCTGATGGGTTTTCACGCTGTCCTGGGACACGCTGAGACGCACACTTCTTGACGTCTTTCCTTGCTGTCCTGGGACTCGCTGAGTTTTACACTTGCTGACGTCTTTCCTGCTGTCCTGGGACTCGCTGAGTCTTACACTTGCTGACGTCTTTCCTTGCTGTCCTGGGACTCGCTGAGTCTTACACTTGCTGACGTCTTTCCTGCTGTCCTGGGACTCGCTGAGTCTTACACTTGCTGACGTCTTTCCTTGCTGTCCTGGGACTCGCTGAGTCTTACACTTGCTGACGTCTTTCCTCGCTATCCTACGACTCGCTGGGTCGTACACTTACTGATGTGTTTCCTCGCTGACCTAGTACTCGCTGGTTCGTACACTTGCTGATGTGTTTCCATGCTGTCCTAAGAAACTGTTGTTCCTACACTTGCTGACGTGTTTCCTCGGTCTCCAGGTATTCGTTTGGACGTACACTTGCTGCTGTGTTTCCTCGCGGTCCTGCGACAAGCTGGGTCGTACACTTGCCTTTGTGTTTCCATGTTGTCCTTTGTACTTGCTGGATCACACAAATTATTATATGTTTCCACGCTGTTCTGGGACTCGTTGGTTCGTACACTTGCTGGTGAGATTCCTCGCATTTACTGGGACCTGCTGTGTCGTAGACTTGTTGATGTATTGCCACGGTGTCCTGTGACTCGCTGGGTAGTACACTTGCTGATGTGTTTCCACGCAGTCCTGGGACTCGCTGGGTCGTAAACTTGCTGGCGTGTTTCCTCACTGTCCTGGGACTAGCTGAGTCGTACACTACTTGCTGACGTGTTTTCTCGCTCTCCAAGTACACGTTTCTGTCGTATACAAGCAGATGTGGTTCCTCGCGGTCCTGCGACATGCTGGGTCGTACACTTGCTTATGTGTTTACTCGCTGTCCTGGGACTCGCTTGGTCTTACACTTGCTGGCGTCTTTCCTCGCTGACCTGAGACTCGCTGCGTCGTTCATTTGCATATGTGTTTCCACTTAGTCCTGGGACTCGCTGGGTCGTCCACTTGCGGATTTGTTTCAATGCTGGCCTGGGACTCATTGGGTCGTACACTTGCTCGCCTGTTTCCTTGCTGTCCTGGGACTCGCTGTGTCCTACACTTGATGATGTATTTACACGCTGTCCTGGGACACGCTGGGACGTACACGTCCTGGGACTAGCCGTGTCGTAAACGTTCCGATGCGTTTCCACGCAGTCCTAAAACTCGCTGAGTCGTAAACTTGCTAATGTGTTTCAATGCAGTCCAGGGACTCGCTAGTGTCGTAAACTTGCTGATGTGTTTCCACACTGTCCTGGGTTTCGCTGGGTCGTACAATTTCTTATGTGATTCCTCGCTTTCCTCGGACTTGCTGTGTCGTAGACTTGCTGACGTGTTTCCTCGCTGTCCTGGAACTCGCAGTGTCATAACTTGATGATGTGTTACCACACAGTCCTGTTACTTGCTGGGTAATACACTTCCTGATGTCTTTTCTCGCTATCTGGGACTAGCTGTGTCGTATAATTGCTGACGTCTTTCCTCGCTGTCCTGTGACTTGCTGAGTCGTACACTTTCTGACGTCTTTCCTCGCTGTCATGGGTCTCGCTTTGTTGTATACTTGCTGTCGTCTTTCCTCGCTGTCCTGGGACTTGCTGGATCGTTCACTTCCTGACGTGTTTCCTCGCTGTCCTGGCCTCGCTGTGTCGTATACTTGCTGACGTCCTCGATGTACTGGGACTCTCTCTGTCGTATATATGCTAATAACTTCCCTCGCTTTCCTGGGACTTGCTGGGTCGTACACTTCCTGACGTCTTTCCTCGCTGTCCTGGGACTCGCTGTGTAGTATTCTTGCTGACGTCTTTCCTCGCTGTCATGTGACTTGCTGTGTCGTACACTTCCTGATGTCTTTCTTCGCTGTCCTGGGACTCGCTGTGTCGTGTACTTGCTGATGTCTTTCCTCGCTGTCCTGGGACTTGCTGGGTCGTATACTTGCTGACGTCTTTCCTCGCTGTCCTTGGACTCGCTGTGTAGTATACTTGGTGACATATTTCCTTGCTGTCCTGGGACTCGCAGAGTCTTACACATCCTGACGTCTTTTCTCTCTTTCCTGGGTTCTTGCTGGGTCGTACACTTCCTGACGTCTTTCTTCGCTGTCCTGGTACTCGCTGTGTCGTGTACTTGCTGATGTCTTTCCTCGCTGTCCTTGGACTCGCTGTGTCGTGTACTTGCTGACGTCATTCCTTGCTGTCCTGGGACTCGCAGAGTCTTACACATTCTGACGTCTTTTCTCGCTTTCCTGGGACTTGCTGGGTCGTACACTTCCTGATGTCTTTCTTCGCTTTCCTGGGACTTGCTGGGTCGTACACTTCCTGACGTCTTTCTTCGCTGTCCTGGGACTCACTGTGTCGTGTACTTGCTGATGTCTTTCCTTGCTGTCCTGGGACTCGCAGAGTCTTACGCATTCTGACGTCTTTTCTCGCTTTCCTGGGACTTGCTGGGTCGTACACTTCCTGACGTCTTTCCTCGCTGTCCTGGGACTCGCTGTGTCGTTGACTTCCTGATGTCTTTCCTTGCTGTCCTGGGACTCGCTGTGTCTTACACTAGCTGACGTCTTTCCTCGCTGTACTGGGACACGCTGTGTAGTATACTTGCTGACGTCTTTCCTCGCTGTCATGGGACTTGCTGGGTCGTACACTTCCTGACCTCTTTCCTTGCTGTCCTGGGACTTGCTGAGTCTTACACTTGCTGACGTCTTTTACCACTGTCCTGGGACTCGCTCTGTCGTATACTTGATGACGTATTTCCTCACTGTCCTGGGACTTGCGGGGTCGTTCACTTCCTTAAGTCTTCCCTTGCTGTCCTGGGTCTCGCTGAGTCTTACACTTACTGACGTCATTCCTCGCTGTCCTGGGACTCGCTGGTTCGTACACTTACTGATGTGTTTCCTCGCTGACCTAGCACTCACTGGGTCGTACACTTGCTGATTTGTTTCCATGCTGTCCTAACAAACTGTGGTTCCTGCACTTGGTGACGTGATTCCTCGGTCTCCAGGGATTCGTTTGCTCGTACAAATGCTGCTGTGTTTCCTCGCGATCGTGCGACTAGCTGGGTCGTACACTTGCCTATGTGTTTCCATGCTTTCCTTGGGACCAGATGGGTCGCACAAATTAAAATATGTTACCACGCTGTCCTGGGACTCGTTGGGTCGTACACTTAACTGGTGAGATTCCTCGCATTTACTGGGACTTGCTGTGTCGTAGACTTGCTGACGTGTATCCTCGCTGTCTGGGACTCGCAGCGTCGTTCACTTGCTGATGTGTTTACATGCAGTCATGGGACTAGCTGTGTCGTACACTTGCTGATGTGTTTCCTTGCTGTCCTGGGACTTACTGGGTTGTACACTTGCTGGCGTGTTTCTTCTCTGTCATGGGACTCGCTAGGTCGTACACTTGCTGATGTATTACCACGGTGTCCTGAGACTCGCTGGGTAGTACAACTGCTGATGTGTTTCTAAACTGTCCTGGGTCTCGCTGGGTCGTCCAATTGCTGGCGTGTTTCTTCGCAGTCCTGGGACTCGCTGGGTCGTACAATTGCTGATGTGTTTCCACGCTGTCCTGGGTTTCACTGAGTCGTACACTTGCTAATGTGTTTCCATGCTGTCCTGGGACTAGCTGTGTCGTACACTTGCTGATGTGTTTCCACACTGTCCTGGGACTTGCTGGGACGTACACTTGCTGGCGTGTTTCCTCGCTGTCCTGGGACTCGCTGGGTAGTACACTTGCTGATGTATTTCCACGCTGTCTTGGGACTCGCTGGGTCGTACACTTGCTGATGTGTTTACAAGCTGTCCTGAGACTCGCTGAGTCGTACACTTGTTGGCGTGTTTCCTCGCTGACATGGGACTCGCTGGGTCGTGCACATGCTGATGTATTTCCACGCTGTCCTGGGACTCGCTCGGTCGTACACTTGCTGGCGTGTTTCCTCGCTGTCCTGGGATTCGCTCAGTCATACACGTCCTGATGTGTTTCCTCGCTGTCCTGGGACTCGCTGTGTCATATAATTGCTGACGCCTTTCCTCGCTGTACTGTGATTTGCTGAGTCGTACACATTCTGATGTCTTTCCTCGCTGTTATGGGACTCGCTCTGTCGTATACTTGCTGACGTTTCTCCTCGCTGTCCTGGGATTTGCTGGGTCGTACACTTCCTAATGTCTTTCCTCGCTGTCTTGGGACTCGCTCTGTCGTATACTTGCCGACGTCCTTCCTCGATGTCCTCAGACTTGCTGGGTCGTACACTTCCTGACGTCTTTCTTCGCTGTCCAGGGACTCGCTGTGTCGTAAACTTGCTGACGTCTTTCCTCGCTGTCCTTGCACTCGCTGGGTCGTTGACTTGTTGATGTGTTTCCTCGCTGTCCTGGGACTCGCTGCGTCTTACACTTGTTTATGTGTTTCCACGCGGCCCGGGAATCGCTGGGTCGTAGACTTGTTGATGTGATTCTTTGCAGTCATGGGTCTCGCTGCGTCGTAGACTTGTTGATGTGTTTACTCGCTGTCCTGGTACTTGCAGGGTTGTACACTTGCTGACGTTTTTCCTTGCTGTCCTGGGACTCGCTGGTTCGTACACTTCTTTATGTGTTTTTTCGCTGTCCCGTGACTCACTAGGTCGAACACTTGCATATGTGTTTTCATGCTGTCCTGGGACTCGCTAGGTCGTACACTTGCTGATGCGTTTCCTCGCTGTCCTGGGACTCGCTGGGTCGTAGGCTTGCTGATGTGTTTCCTCGCTGTCCTGGGACTCGCTGGGTCGTACACTTGCTGATGTCTTTCCTTGCTGTCCTGGGACTCGCTGGGTCGAACACTTGTTTATGTGTTTCTTCGCTGTCCTGGGACCTGCTGGGTCGCACACTTGTTTATGTGTTTTCAAGTTGTCCTGGGACTCGCTGGGTCGCACACTTGTTTATGTGTTTTCAAGTTGTCCTGGGACCTGCTGGGTCGCACACTTGTTTATGTGTTTTCAAGTTGTCCTGGGACTCGCTGGGTCGTAGACTTGCTGACGTTTTTCCATGCTGTCCTGGGACTCGCTGTGTCTTACACTTGCTGACGTCTTTCCTCGCTGTCCTGGGACTCGCTTAGTTGTACATTTGCCGATGTGTTTCCACGCAGTCCTGGGACTAGCTTAGTCGTACACTTGCTGATGTTTTTGCACGCTTTCCTAGGACTCGAAGTAATGTGAGACTCGGTTTCGAATGTTTAAAATATCGGAAATTTTACTGGTAAATATGACTGCAATATGTTTCAAAATTTATACATTTCTAGCTTTAGGTTTGACAAAGGAAGTGGTGACTAGCTGATTTTATTTTATTATTCTACTTGGTCTTGTAGTTGGTTCTTATGATAGAGTCTTCTATGATTAGCTAGTGATAAGTTTTAAAAAGTACGGGTAGAATGAGTGTACCAAAAATATTTTTTTCACTAAAATGTAAATGATATATGAACATAAAGTTTATTTGAGGTTACATTATCTTGCTGTGAGATTAGATATGAAATCTACAAAGTTATGAAATGAATTGGTGCAGATAACTTTCGTTACAGAGCGCCATATATGAGAGCATCTGGCAAGATGTAGTTATTTTTTTAGTAATCTACAGGCTCGCTCTCGAAAGTAACATTTCAAATAAACATATTAAATCTTGCTGTAAGTTAAAATCACAAAAAAATAATGAGGTTGATTTATACATATTCTGTAAAGAATAATGAATTTAGTAAATAATTTTTTGAAAATCACAAGGGCTGCGTGGTTTGGAGTGCTGTACGTATGGTGCAGTATGAGTGAGATATTTTATGAACTATTAAGAATTAGCACTTACTTAATTGTTTGGTAGCTGTCATGGGAATAAGGTAAAGAGATATGATGGTATAAAGGGATGGAATTAGCTATCATTTTTATTGGGAATGTGTAAAAATAAACCACGTCTTCCAAGACCTGAACCTTTAAACTTCATCGCTGCAAAACGCATAAACTCCTCACGAAGCATTAACCAAAACCCCAACGTTGACAAACAGTAAAACTAATACCTCATAATACCTCAAGATTAACACATAACACTTACCATAAACTTACAACTGATTACAGTTACAACTTACATATAAAGTATTTCTTACAAACTATCCTTTATCTTAGTAACAAAATACATAAACAACTAACACTTGTAATTCACGTAAACAAAAGCAAGTACACCCACGACATCTACAGACAGAAAAAAAAGCAACATTCCTACTGACCCAGATCCAACGACGTCTAAACGGAAACACTGGTGCACTCTGTCGACATACACAAAAAAATACGTTTAAAACTCCTACACTCTCCACTAGAATTCGTACTCTTCCCCTTTGCGACGCACTCGCGTCTCGTTCACAAAAACAAAGCCACATTACGTCACAGTGAATTAAAATAAAATTACGTGACCATGAAATAAACAAAACTTAATTCGCCAAAATAAAAACAAAGCACAGCACAATACAACATGGAAACCAAGTAGTCTATGCCCAAGCCTCAACCATAAAGTGTGTCAGGGTGGAAGTCACCGACGAAAGTCATGCCCGGCGACTCCCACCATAAATGTGTCAGGAGGTTGGGCTTAGTAAAATAAATAATGTAAAAATAATAGACAGTGGTGAAACAGTCAAACAGACCGTGTCGTGTCGTTCGTAGTTAAGGTATTTCTTGATGGTTTTGTAGCTAAAGTATTGACTGTAAAATGGGGGATGAAAGTATATCTTAATTATTAAGCTGTGCAAGCCTACGAGGTGGAAAGCAAATAAACATCACTAGTAAATAAAACAAGCATTTGACTGAAACATAACGATAAGCAATAAAGATTAATAAACTCTGTAATTATTAAACCATCTCTGAGGGTATACGTACGGTACGTAGCTCCTTAATTACAATAACAAAAACCTTTTAACGATAGAATTTCCACCTTGTAGCCTAGCTACAATCATAAAGTATTAATGTATGGTAGAGCACAACAAACTAATTGAAATAAAATAATAACTCCGCTTGGCAAACTATCTATTGCGAGGGGTACAGAAGATCGAAACATAGACTAACGTCCCAATACGGGTCGCGTCTCCGATCTTGCATCGCGCATGTGCTTATCATCCATAGTGATCTATTATTATTAAAATAAATAAAGTCGAGATACATGTTCTGCATTAAGGGGCTATCAATTAATGTTAAAAGGGACTACAGTTCGAATACTTGAAATGAAAGAGTGAATTCAAATAATTGAAGTTTATTACAAAATATTAAAATAAGTTGTTACAAAAATAAATAATACATAAATGAAAATAAAATTGTACAATTTGGAAAAAGATTTGTTTTTAAGATGTGATGAACTGTGACCAGATATTACATTGAGAAATTATACTAAACAGTTAAGTGGTTTCTGGCATTACAAAACAATCCCGAGGTCATTACATTACTCTGAAAACATTTAATAAAAGGCAATTGCACTGGCCAACAACAAATACACGCGTCAACGTATCCACGACTATTATAATAAAAACCGAACACGAAATCTAAAGGGGAAATAATTATAATTAATAATAAAATAATAAAAAGAAAGAATACTTATCATTTTGATGTTCCTGTCCAGGAAAGTCTCATCCATCTCAGGGCTACAAAGTCTTCTTATCCCATAGTAAAATAAACGACTAACCGAAACTAAAATTAATAGTAATAATAAAAAAACAACTAACTAAACTTTACTCAAACTCCTGCCATCTCGCAGCACGAGCCCTTAGGCGTACGCCTCGCCCATCGGGGCATCGGCATGTCTCCTATGTGTATAAAAGTCCAAAAGAGTGTCCAAAAGAGAGACCAATAAAGAGCGCCAAAAGAGAGAGCGCTAAAACACGGCCGGCAGGTATTTATAACTACTGGTTGCGCCGTCCAGAACCTTCCATGATTTACCTTCCTGGAATGGTCAGCAGCGACCATTCCAGATCGGCGCAACATCTACCCTCTCTGTCCCACAGGGCATGCACTCGTCAGCGACGTTTGACGTCACGGGCGGGGGACTGTCCGAGAGCGGAACGACAGAAATGTACTGTAGTGCACTTCTAGCCCGTGCGTCTGCCCTACTAACAGCTGGTAATGTGGGACAGGGGAGCGGGGGAGTGTTGACAGAGGCGTCCAGTGCCCCCGGAAGGCCGCCGCACGCCGAAGATACCAGAAGGACCCACAGCACACGACCGCCCGGCGACACCGAAACATCCATCACCCCTCACCTACCTACAACCTAACACAAGGCCATCGGCCTACACACGTTACCGGGACACTGTCCGCAATGGAATTCACTAGCACTGCAGTGCAACAAACTCTGAAGGCTACCAGGAACAGTAAACAACCAAAACTCTACCTGAGAGACTGTGTGAGAACACTCTAGATTTCCACAATTATAACTGTAAAGCAAAGACTTCCCAAAAACTCTATACTCTTTAAAATTACAAACCAAAATAACTTTACCACCTATTTCGAGTATGGATGAGAAGAAAAAAACCAAAAAAAAAAAAAAAAAAGCCCGAAAATTAGCGTCGTGACAATATGACGAGATGATTACGACGAACATGTTAAAAGTAGACAAGCTAAAGCATCTACTGTTGTATATGTTACAGATATTTAAAATAAAATGAATCGCTAAATGCAGAAAGGGAACATGTCCAGTTGAACAAAGTTGTGGGAAATGACAAAAAAGTATGTTACACAGTAGTAAGTATCAGCAGCTCTGGTGTTGGAATTATAAGCTTATATAGTTTTGGAATGTTTTACAGGAATACGCAATGTCCATGTTGCAAACATGATGTACAGTCATACACAGAACTTTTGGGACATGTTACCTTTCTGCATTTAACAAAGTATAATTGTTATTTTATTGCTGCTGACGTACAAATCTCGTAAGTATATGGAATATAGTGTTCATTTATTACTCTAGACACTTTATTTCATATTACATAACATTTAAGACATTTACAAATGTTGCAGCATACTTGGGGTTGAGGAAGTGAGTAGTAGTCTGACACTGTCATGGCATTATGTTGTATGATGCAGCTTTAGATTGTTGGCCATTCAAATAGCTCTCCCCAAAAACAGTCGTATGCATTTGGAATGTACTGTTCACATTTCTTGAGATCATCTCTTTTCTGCTTCAAAAGGGGAAGTTTTTTAGAGTAGGCTTTGTTAGTCGGCAGCTCAAGTTCTCCACTGGTAGCATTCCTAAGGTTGAAACTATGGCTAATTAAGCCACAAATAAAATCATAAGTTGTCACATACCCTGGTTTTTTGCAACAATATTCAAAATAAAAGTACTTGGAAACACAAAACGACTCCTTCTGCTGCCTTGGGACATTATTACCCATTGAAAAGTCTGAGTAACAAGTTTTCTTGTACAGACATGGCCACCATGATTTCCAGTTAATAATATTATCTTGATGAACTCCCAAAATTGTGAACTTGTTCTTCTTTATAGATGACTTTAGTATCAGTTCGCAGTATTGCTGCACTGTGTAGATTCTATCTGCCTTACGAAGTAGTCTCTTTATAAGACCGAAGTCCCTATCA
>PNEQ01077697.1:0-19014 GCA_003012365.1 Medauroidea extradentata
CATCAACAAGTACAATCACAAAAACGGTAAATACAACTTTTACAATATTCTCAATATTACGTTTATGGACAACACGGCTCACAATATGTATTTAGAGGTCCCCTTGGGCGTAAATACAATAGGCCTAACTCTCAAAATAAGCAAATTACGGGGCCGAGCGTAAAATATTAACTAAGCACCTACAAGGGTGCGTCACACTGTTAAGTACTGGGAAATCAGTACCTTCTCCTTGATGGCATACACATGTGACCAGTCTAGCTTTGTGCTGTCCATCTTCTTAGGCCTTAAAAACCTTGTTTGTTTTGCGTGAATGCAAGTTTACACTGAAAATTCGAAATATTGCCGCTCATCAAATCAGCACCCTCCACCATTGTACAGTCTGTCTCACGAGAGAATTTAATTTTTTGATAGTTTTTGAGGCTATCATGTGCACCAATTTCTGCAGGAAATTCCTTTTAATTTTGATAAATTGCGCAGTTTGAAACCCAGCCAAGTGTTTTTAGTGCAAAAGTCACTTGTGGCAGAGGAAAACACTGCTTATTTCATGGAAACAACTCTAAAAATATGTGCCAACACAACTGTCAAAAAGTGAAATTATTTTATGAGACAGACTATACTCAGGTCTTTTAAGTAATCTTGACTAATGTGACCTAACCTCATATGCCAAACATTTTGCATATTTTCATGTTCAACTCTCAGTGCATGTGGCTTTGATTTTGCATGTAGTGTCAATATTTACACCACTCACAGAGAAGTTTATTTCACTCCCATTTCAAGTTACTGACTCAACAAAGGTAATGTTTTTACTCAATTCTTGAACATACATAACTTATTTTAGTTCACAGCAATCTGTAACTACTTTACCTACTTTTACTGCAGACATGTGGTTTGTAGATCCACAGTCTAAAATCCACTCAGTATTCCTCAGCTCAACATTAGCTGCCAGAAAAGAGACTTTATGCCCTTTACTTCTGTCCTTACGAAAGAAGTAGTCTTTAGAGTCGTGATTGTTTTTCTTACAAATACTACAATGCTCTTTTTATTTGGACACACTCTAGCTATATGTCCCAGCTCTGAACAGGAAAAACACTGCACAGTGTTATTTTGGCACTGTACCTTTTCTTCTTTTGTAAATTTCTGACGTAGTGTTGCTTGTCAAAATGTGTGTAGTGGGTTTTTTGTCAACTGTAGTGATGATAATTTTCTGGGCTTTGGTATCCTTTTTTATATAATATAAATTGTCCTGTGGAACTTTGGTTTCTCATAACACAACAACATAAAGCCTTGTGCATTGAACAAAATGTTAACCTTGAATTTTCACAGCTGAAAGTCCTTTGGTTCTTTTAATTTGTCCACAAATGAGAGTTCATTTAGTTCTTGTGACTTCATCTTCTTTGCTGCACCATTATACACAGAATTTATGATTCACAAATTCCTGTGCATTTTGAGGTTCACACAGCTTTTACTTTCTGGGCCCATAACCTGTTGGGTATTATGTTAGTATTTTAAGCACAAATTATCAAACAACGAATAGTTTTACTGGTTTCACACAATTTTAATTTTAATGATAACTTACACTAGCAGACATTACTGCCATTTTAGTTCTTACTGTTCTAGTCAAAAGGCTGTTATGTTATCGACATACGAAGGAGAAAATTACATAAAAACTTGAAAAAATATTAATTTCCTGTACAATTGCGGTATATTTCAATATTAAAATGTAATTATCAAGTCATGACCAATGATCATATTCAAAAATTCTGGTACTTATGTAACAAAAATTTGGTACCTACGTTATGCTGGAAAAATAAACAAGTGATAAAAGTTACTTGTAAAGTCCTCTTGGATTATTTTTTACTATCTTTTTGAAAAAACCACATTTGGTTGATCACCAAACAATCTGTCGATAATTATCACCACATATTCTTATGGAAAAACATATGAGAAATTTTTATTCTTATCATATAAACATTACCGCAAGTTTCTTTAACAATGTAGACACATATTCATGTTTCAAAAATGATGAAACACATTTTCACTGTTCATGTCCAGCATCACATAACCTAATCCATAAGTCTATTGACCATGTAAACATTACCGATGTGAGAAAGGCGGAACAAAATAGAACAAGGAATTTTGGTGCGGACAAACCGAAATGGGAAATTACAGTAGTCACAGCACTGACGTGTTAATGTCCGAAAATACAGTGGAAAATAAATTATATTAGTTTGTGATACTTGCATAACAGTCCGACTTATTTTTACAGTAGTAATTTTTACTAAACTAAACTTTTAGTATTAGTATTAGAATATCGTACATCCCTAAATACTGACAAGTGTACCAAAAAACTTTGAACGTTTAACAGTGTGTCAGTCATTAAATAACTCGTGAATCAACTGTACGGACGTGTCATTCGCTAACCATAATTATAGTAATGAATGTATAGTGTCGTACATTGTGTTTGCAACGTGTGTTAATATTATGTATTTGTTAATAAAACTTTTTATTAGGTGATGGACTGGTAAATTTATATGCCCACAACAGATAACAAATACCTATTTCTTGTGCAAGATCTCGGTGCACAGTGGTCGGCAGCCAAATGACCATGTTTGTTTACAACCTGCTTTGTTTATTCTAAAACTCAGGTAACGATGAACGGAGAATAGGAAAAAACAGTTTTGCAAACAAAGCAAATGTAACCTAAAATACTGATGTCAAATTGAGTACTACATCACATGTACCAACAATTTCAGTAAACCAAGTACAAATTGTTAAGATTTATAATTACATGTGTTTATCATTGAAATATGGTTTTCTTCTGCTTGATCCTTGAGCGACACTTTTGTAATATTATTCTTTGCAAGGAGTAACTAAGCGAAGAACAAATTAAAGAGTTGTTGAATTTACTTATAACATTATCTGTTTGAATAAAAAATAAGTTATAAGTTCAGAATAAGTGTTCTTCATTAAAATTCTAGATCCATTTCTATAAATCAATCCAATAATCATCAACAAAAATTACATGCAAAAAAACTAATAAGTCCAGAAAGAAAGAGAAACTCGCTATTAGATGAGTAGGAGTTTGGATTGTTGATCTTATTAAAAATTTAAGAATTATTTGTCAAAGAGAATATTAAAGAGTTTCCAAGAAAATTATGTTCTGGCTTGCACCGAATTAATTATTATTCAAATTGCTGGCTGTGGCAACAGTTCTGTGCAGCTCATTTATACACATAATTATCAAAGTGTGATTTTCACCAGCAGTTCCAAAAAATTGTGTTTCTTCTGGTCAAACGTAGGTATGGGCTGCAATGGTTCTGTTTATCAGCTATTTTTTAACCTGTATTTGTCAGCTTATAGACACACTATATAACTGTAAATGTTTGAAAAGAAGTTCAGGTAGATTTTACTATGGTAAATACTGTATTTACAATTTATATACACAGGCATTATGCTGACTACATATAGTGGATGAGCAGCACTGTGTTAAAAAATTTTTGGTGACAGTAGAATATTGTAGCTACTATTTTGTCATGTAATTTTATTCCAAAAATGTCTGTCAGATAAAATTAATATATCTTTAATTAACAGGCTTATTTTTCCATGAAAAGTTTTTAATTGATTTGTTTATAAGAAACCTCTGTGTTTTCATTTTTTTCTGGCAAATCGCTGCTTGAGCATAGGAAGGTGATGCAAGCCTTACAAATCAAAGAAAAGTACTTGTTTAGAATTAAACACAGGCCACCATAAATCATTACGTATTATTACCATCTTCTGCCTTGGAAATAAATTAGTACGATATTATAAATATGTTAATATTTTCTGAAGCATAAGTAAGCCAACAGATGCCTGCAGTAATGTCTGTGTTCCAGGGTGGCTATCCGAATGGCCATGTTAATGGACTGAAACACCATTTGTTAAGCAATGGGCGTATGAAGCCTGGGCATGATAGGAGCAGTGTTAACATCACCGAGAATCCTCAGGTAAGGGTCTGGCTCGTGTTGCTTCTATAAACGCCACGTCACTCTACATAGCTCTTCAGAAAACAAAGTTTACCAGCTAGTCTCATGTGTAATCCCAACCAGTGTTGCTTCACTATGTATGTAAAATATCCTTAGTGTTTTCCTATAGGAATTTAAGTGCTTGTGTACCCATATATCAGTAGCACTCTGTTTGCGGTAAAAAATTATACAAACACCTATATGCATGCTAGTATCTATAATTGAATGATAAAATATATAATCAGTGTTGGGAGTGTAATGTTTAGTTATTGTTCTGTAAGTGAAGTCTCATCCTTAAAACAAAGTTATAATACTTACATTGGCATTAAATATCTTGCTTTGTACACATAAGTTATGGCTTGTGAAACTATACTTAACTTTTGGGTTTGTGTGTTGGAATAACTTGGATGTCCATGTTCATGAATGTTGTTGGAGCAGTAATGTGTAGAACTTGTGGAAGTTTTTCTTGAGAAAGTGTTGTGTGTTATTCAGGCCAGTTTACCTGATAGAATTTATGCTTTCAGTCTGTTGAGTTCTGTTGTGAAGTGTTAACATGAATGCTAGTGGTGTATGAGTTCAGTTTTCTTTGGCTTGTACAGTATAGGAACTCTGCATGAAGTTTTTCAACTGTGCCTATGCTGCTTGCCTGGCATTCTGAGTACCTAGTCTACAAGATTCAACTGAGACTTATTCCCCCCAATCCTCTCTTTCCGTACAATGCCCATACTTTTTTCTTAAAATTATATCACAAATTTTGCTTATTGGGTTTAGTATCTGTTGATATTTGTTAATGTTTGTCTCATATAAGTAAAATACTTATATTTTAGGATAACTACAGGCACAAATCACAACTATATTGTGTTGCATTGTTGGACACAATTATTATAATTGCATCTGATGTTACATACCGTACCTTCCTAGTTTTATCATACTTCGAAGCTGATGTGGCTCCAAGCATGGGCAAACCTGGCAACCACCCATAGCCCTGCATCGGTAATCTCACAGACTGCTTTCTGATTAACTAAAGGCCAGGAAAAGTTAATTAAACTGATAGCTAGATTTGTATAGGGTTGCATAATTCCCTTTCATAAAACTGGGACAAAGGTAGAGGATAGAGAATTAAATTGTAAGGAACCTCTGCTGTGGCAATTTCCTCTCTTCCGATTTATTTACCATAAAATAGCTGGTTACAAGTTTACTGGATGGCGCAGACTTTGCAGCACATGTATGTTTTGCAGTAGTGATGTGGGCCTTTATATAACCCCTTTCTCCATGCCCAATTAAAAAATAACAACTGTATTAAGGAAAATTTCATATTACTAGAAAATTATATTTTAAGGATTTCAGACATAAACATTAAAAAATTTTGTTCTGCACACGCTAACCTGCACATTAGACATGATGCTTCGAACTCCCTGCATCCTCTTTTAATGAACTGTAATTCTTTTGAATATTCATCATTAAATTTAGTCTTCAGTTTTGAATTTCACACCTGGAAATACGTAATATCACGCACACATACTGCAGTGAATTTACTAGTATTTTCACTCACTGTAAACATAACACATGAAACAAAACAAAAAAATGCAGAACGAAATATAAATAACTATTGATGACCTCATTATTTAGTGACTAGCCAGTATAGCGTCTTCAAGCTACCTTGGATCTTTGAATCACTTATAAACCCGATGTTACATTTAACATAAACAAATTCTGGGATTTATTCTAAACCGGACAGGACAATTTTTATTCACATTTATTCCGGTACAATCCCAGATTTCCAGGATGTATATAAACCCTAATTTGGTATAATTTAGTAAGGATATTTGTATCAGGTGATGAACTAACATGGTATATTATGTTGTAAGAAACAACAACCAAGGAAAAACATCTCTTAGTGAGCTCATTCAGCTGCTAGTACACCACATTATGTTGGTCCCCGAGCTGAGTGCAGAGCCACTGCAGATAAAGGCTAATTTGACAAAAATATTAATGTGCATGTGTGAGGTCTGAAAAAAAAAAGGTTACATGTGTGTGTATACATTTCAGGACCTCTATAATCACTAAAGCGTATTTTCTCGCAACTGAAAAATTTCAAAAATAGGGGCTTTTGCTATCTGTTTTGAGTGTAAATATATTTGTGCAGAATATAAAAAATTGTTAAGCTCATACATTACAACCTTTTCCATTAATATTACACCATAAAATTATAGTGTGACTAATGGCTTATAGAGAAGTGTCACGAGCGAGAAGACTGCTCGCCAGTTTAGTGTCTTGCGAATAGGGGCTAGGATCAGGTGTTGATTCATGTGCCTGGGACGCCCTTACAACTGCCACTCTTTTTGACCCCAGGCACATAAAATAAAACCAGCCAGGTGGCCACGTGTATGTTGAAATATTGTGAAGAATGTAGAATGTTGAAAAAACAAGTGCTGCTGAAGAATCTTTAACAGTACTCGAGACGTCATTCTGATTGAGCAGCTCTCTATAATACTATACTAGAAGTAAGGATAATGGTGTTATTGAGTAACACTCCATGGAGTTTTTAGTGTTAGATGATACACTGAAGTGGAACAACTAAGTTTATTGTTGGAAAAACTGTAGAAGGCAAAATTTATATGCCAGTGCTAAAATGAGTTTGGAAAAAGGGTTTTCAAAGAAAAATTCTTAGTAAGAATGTACCTTGTGTTATTTGTATCTTGTGAAAGACACAGTTGAAACGTGCTGTCAGGTGATGCATCTTGATTTTAGGCTCAGATTCAGAAGTTTTTCTGGCTATTACAGAATTTCTTCACAATTTTCTCATGCTTCCATGAGAGATGAGACATTGTTCAGTATTGTGTGAACATTTTGTTGAAACGTCTTTGGGAAACCAGTTGGGAATGCAGGTTTGGATCTGTAGAAGCAGTTCGATATCAGCTTAATAATGTTTGCGATGCTTTGTTGGATTTGTGTGGAAAAATGACATACTGTGAGCTGATCTGTGAGTGTAATCCAGAAAGTGAAATAACAACTAAAGAATTTATTATCTCCCTGTTGATTTAGTACAATATTCTCAATATGATTACTGTATCAGCAAAATATGGCTGAGTAAAAATATGCATTTATATATGGCAGTAGAACAGACAGAAGTTCTCAGCAGGTTGCTTAAAAGTGAATTTTCATTAGCACTTGTGACAGGGAAGGACCTAGCAGAAGATGTAAGCATTTAAATCTTGTTCAAGGTCGCTAGAAATAGACGAAGAAAGAAAAGTATGAGGCTCCGGAGATTTTGGGAAGCCACTTTAAATTAAAGTACTTAAATATAATAGATACAGTGCACGTTAACTGTCAGCTGAGCATTGAAGCACTTAACTCTTATGAAATTGCATTTGGTTTCATGTACCAAAATAACATGCTGGGAATTAATGACACAAGTCATAGTATGCAAATGTAAACACTTGCAAAGAGCATTAACTGCAACCTTAATAGGCCATAGCAGATGTTATACAGACCCACAATATTTTATTAAAATTTTTATAAGAGTCTTTGAGAGCATAAGCAATATAATTTCAGCATTTATGATCATAATTATAGCCTGTGTAGGAGCAATCCAGTTATTGCACTAAAAGTTGTATCCATTTATTTGAGTAGTGTTTTTTTCATCTAAAATATTTACAAACCACGTAAGACCCTTACATTTCATGATACATACCAATTATTATTTTTACCTATAACACTACCTATTTTTATTCATTCTAATTGTTTCTGAAGTCATCCCTGATTGCCCAATTGGTCTTAGGGGCAGACCTTTGCTTCATGCCGTTGCTTCTTATAAATTTATTTTATTCTGACTGTCACTGGCCTTGTTTATGCAACATTATATTTTTTGAGATACACTATATATGTCAATCTTGACAGGTTTGTGATTGTGAAGTATGTATTTTTGTTTAGTTTCAGAATGGGGACAGCATTGAGAAAGTTGATGGTTGTGACGATGGTGCACACTCTGAACCATTGTTATGTTCCAAAGATGATGAAAAGTAAGTTGATAGTTATTGTTGTACAGTATCATTAGTGATAAATTAGCGAAACTTGTAATATTGGTGCCTTACTGATGTATTGCTTCTCAGGTTTATGTGTTGAGAATGTTAGATATTGAAGTTGACGAGCAGAAGAGTATAAACAATACATAACAAAGAAACTAGAGAAATTTTATTTAAAGCATCTGCAAAGTAAGCAGGTATCATAGTTTTACTTACTTCATACATAACTGTACATAGTCATTAATTTTTTTTTCTATGTTCCTACATCAGTAAGTGGGATTAATACTACTAACATAAAACAAATCATGGTTAGTTATATTTGTAAGACTTGGCTTCTTGCCATCAAGATGGAAGGGAAAAAAATTTTTGAAACAGAACACAGTGGTAGAAAAAAAAGTCACATTGAATAAGAGAACATCTGAATCCTTTAGGAATAACTTTTGTGGTGAGAAAAAGATTTTATAAATAAAAAATGCATTGCAAATTCCAATAACTGTTTTGTTAATTTAAGTAGAGCAAGCAGCATTGAAATGTCACTTATCAGTGCTTCTTTCACCTTGCTTCTCTGCCAGTCTGCCCAACTGCATCGCCAATTTCCCCTCCTGTATGTGATCATGTGGTTATATTGGTACGGGTGGGGTAGGAATACAGTAAAATATTGATCTCTGATAGCTGCTGAAATACAAGAGAGAACTAGCTTGTGTATGCACACATGGCATACGACAGAGAGAGAGAGACAGACAGAGAAATTGTGACAGAGAGAGTGAGAGCACGCGCATACACAGACACACACCAATATTCAGGGTCTTTTATGATTCAATACTTATCTGCATAAACACCAAGAGTTTCATACACTGTTTGCTGCAGTAGAAATAAGTCACTGAGATTACACAAAACAGTCTTTGTACTATATTTCCATCCACAGAAAATGTCTTTCAAAACATAAGCTTTGCAACAAATTGTTTTTCGTGTGTATCCATATTATATTTTGTTTAGTCTCAACCAGAATTCCTTGCTAAATCTCCTGCTGTCCCGTGTCACCACATTGTAAGTGCATTAAACTTTAGAGGTTATTGTTGCATGTTGGCCTGGCTGGAGGCATGATGCGCCGTATCGGGCGGACAGCCCAATGATTCAACCATAGTGACGTCATTGGGATTCCCCATGATACTTTGATGACGCCTTTGCATGTACGTTACTTTCTGCGGGTAGGAGTGAGGTAATATCTATTTTTAGCCCTCTGGACATCATGTTGCACTGCCGATTGACGTCACCAAATATGCCGTATAAAAGCCTCCAAACTGCAAAATAGAGGCTGTCTTTAAGAGCCTTGGAGAGTCTTGTGAAGTCTGTGTGAGACCCATGTGAGTGTGAAGTGAGACCCGAGTGTGGTGTGGGTCGGCGTCTGAGCCACTAGGGCGTTGACGGACGTCGTGAGAAGTAACGGACCGCGGAGAAGACAAACACTTGGGGCGTTTTGTTGGTTGCGAAGATGACGAGAAACATCGTGTTGGGGGGGGGGGGCAGAGGTGATCGGCGTCGAGACTGGGTAACACCAGCGGGATGCAGAAGGAACATACAACACTTGGGGTGTTGTGTTGGTGCGGCACCTTGAGGAGGCGGCAACACAGCGGCAGTGGTCGGCAACGAGGCTGAGTAACATCAGCGGACTGCAGAAGGGACGAACAACACTTGGGGTGTTGTATCGACGGCAGCAGTGAAGAAGGTGTCGGCATGCTACAGGAAGGTGGTGAGCTATGGAGAACACACTGGAGATGTCATATCGGCGAGAGCAGTCACTGGCAACTTAGGAGAGTTCGCTATTGGTCGTGCTAGAAGAAGGTGCTATGCTTGTGGAGAGAGACTGGTGAAGACATCTTGGTAACGTCAGAGTCTACTGTGAGGCTGCAGGCACATACCTTCGGCGCAGGTATTGGGCGAAACAAGGCGACTACTGCTGCAGGTCGACGGACAACAAGGAGGTGCGCAACGGGAGTTGAACCGAAGACTTCAAGAGTGAAGACAGTGGTGCACTCGGGGTGCTGTGCAGCACATGGTGAGCCATAACCACTTCGGACTGTTAAGGTTGTACTTTTTACTATTTGAGAGACTGCAGATTGAGTATATGACTGAACTTTTATTGTTATTTGTAGTCTTTAATTAATTAATGGTAAACAATGTTGTTCTTTAATTGTCAAGAGTTATTTTACGTTTCTGTGATGCAGTAGTAATTATATGCATGATAAGGGTGCTGTGAGAGTTATAGTTGGTTGTTGTTTTGTGTATTTCTGTAAGCTTCGTGAGCTATTAAATCAGTGACTTAATTAAACTTTTTATTTCTAGTTATAAGACCTCTAACCCAAAGAGCTCAGAGAATTTTCCACATGTAAATTTTTGCTAAACATGTAACATTATGTTACACGTTGTTGTAGAATGTGAACAGCAAAATTTTTTTGATAGCTCCAAATCATGTTACATGGATATTGTATTTCTGAAAAAAACATTGTTTTGGAAATATGTTTAAAGAGGATATTGAATTGAGGAACACGAACATAACATATTGTCCTCATGTTCTCACCAAGTTGTTCATCTGGAGGATCAGCAACCATACTTTGTTGCCATAACTCGCTGATGATTCCTGGTGTAACATAAATCACAATATGTCTCACAGAGACAACCACTGCGTTAGTCCAACTTCACGCACACCATATTTGTTTCTCATTACTTCTTTATTTTAATACCTATTGGTACCAACCTTTCATCCCAAAACTCCCAAACATTCACAAACTTGAGAAAATTTAAATCCCAAACATATTGCCAGGAAGTGGGCAAGCTTCACAACCGGTTGTTTCAGAAAGCCTTTCTTGTTCAGACAGTTACGATCCTGGTGATACCATCATTCCCAGGATGTAGAGCCAAGATTCATCCCAAATTTCACTTGAGAGGCGGCAGATTACCACCCTGCACAACCACTATCTGGCCTTCTGTTACATTTGGGAAAATGTGTAACCATTCCATACGCTGCTGCATTTTGCAGAGGTATTCCTGTTTCCATCACTTCCAAAACTGCTGTGTGGTCTGGTAGATGAACTGCCACAGACTAAGCAGATTCACTGCTACAAATGTCACATTTTCATAGGTCACAGGGAGCTGCAGTTAGAGGTGCTTGTATTAAAAAATGGTGAGGTAATGTCAACACTTCCAAATCATGTGGATCTATATTCAGCTTGCAAAATGGCCATGGAGTTCAGCACCACATTACTTGAGGAAACAAGGTGGTGTACAGCTCAAAGGTGAACATGTGATCACCCACAACCCTCTTCAGATGCCCATTGGCTACCTTGATACTGGCCACCCAGATTCCTCCAAAATGAGGTGACGCTGGTGGGTTGAAATGGTACGTCACTGACTTCGTTGCCATGTCACCAACAATTTCAGAAGTCTCTCGTGAATAAGTAAAAGTGTGCAGCTCTCCAAAATAGTCACTGGCACCAACAATGTTGGTGCCACAGACACTGTAAACATGAGCACACACTTCCAAATGCCCTGCTCGAGTCATCTGACACACAAACAGAGATATGCCTTGTGAGTCCTTGCACCTCTGAAATGGTGTGGTTTCATTACAAAAGGACCTCCATAGTCAACACCAGCATGTGTAAATAGTCTGCACTGTGAATCCAGAGCAGTGGCATCTTCTGACCACCTATCAGGTGGTTCACCAAGCCAAGAAGGTCCATTCCTCCACAGCTGATGATCTACTAGCTCACCTGGGGATAAACTCCTCGAAACGCAGTCTGCCGGATTTTGATTATACATGCCGCCAGTGACTGGGTGACACTCTCTCTTGAATATCAGCTACATATTTGGCAACAAATGTTTTGAAACGATGAGGTGAGTTACGGAGTCAGGCCAACACGACTATAGATGCTGACCATGCAGCAATGGCTGAAAATCTCACTGTATGTAATAGAACTCCCTCTACATATTTTAATAGTTTTGCTCATAACTGTGCAACACACATTTCAAACCTAGGAAGCAAAATAGTCTTTTGAGAGGTGCCATCTTTACTTAGTATGTAACAAGTGTATTTGAGCATGTCCTGTAGAATCAGTGACCCTAAGGTAAACTACTGCAGTATATCCTTTGACAGAAGCATCACTGAAGACATTTAGCTGCATTTTTGTGCTGTCTGCACGAACAGTGTGTCTGCGATTTTTAATTATTTTCATCCCAGGACAATCAGCTGTGAAGGTTTCCCAAAACTTTTGATACACAGTTGGCAAGGGCTCATCCTAACCAATACCAAGAATCCAAAGAGACTGCAGAAAAGCCTTGATCCTAAATACAGCAGGGGAAAGCCAACCCAGAGAATAAAAAATTCTTGCAACATTGGAAAGAATGTTTCGCTTGGCCGATGTGGAGTCTGATGGCAGTACATGGTATGAGAATCCATAAATTTTATAATCCGATTTCAACCCTAACACTTTGATAACTTCTTCATCATATGAAATAAGAACCTCAAGATGACTAACAGGTAAATTCTCCAGAAGTTCTGGATGACTGCTGGACCCCTTTCTAAGCTGAAACCCTTCATGTCAAAGCAAACAGATCTGATTGAAGTTTGACTGGCTCCTCCAATGACCTTGCTCCGGTGACAATATCATCGACAAAACTATCATGTTTTGAGCACTTCTGCTGCCTTCATTCAGTGATAACTAGTGAAGTGCTCTCATGGCCAGGTATGGGGCTGATGATACACCCTTAAGAGGGCGTGGTACGTAATTCAACGCTGAAAGCATTAATCTGTAACTGTAGGTTTCTTGAAGCCAATTTGTGAAAAATTAAACAATAGCAATCCTAGACAATAGTTTTAGTCAACATTTTAAACAAAATTGTTTCCAGTGTTACGAACTTCTGAGGCATAATCTCTAAAAATTGGAAGGGAATAATTTCTGTCAACTCAGACGAGAGCCAATAACTTAAAATTGCTCTGTAACTTTGTTGCAAATTGGTTTTACCATGCCATGTAATTTTTCGAGACAAAAAGTATTGTAGTAACTCTTTACTTCTTCAAATCACATCACAAGTCTCAGTACTCATGCATACATAGCCGATCTACATGCCACCATTAGGTTTACTCTCTTGTTGCCAACCTTAACCTAATCATCATCACTACATCTCCCTATTCACAGATTACTGTACAAATAATGTTATGCAATACTTGATTACAAACCCTTTAGACACACTAATCTGTAGCCAGCATTAGCTTAATACTTATCACTACACCTCCCTCTTCACAGATTGTTGTACAAATCACTTGATTACAAACCCTTTGAACACAGACATGACATAATACTTATCCCTACATCTCCCCCTTCACAGATTATTGTACAAATAATGTTATACAATGCTTGATTACAAGCCCTTTGAACATGGACATGACCCTCACTTAGGTACATAGTCATTTTTGAACATGGTCATGACCCTCACTTAGGTACATAGTCATTGAGATTGATAGGTTTTTGTGAGACTCTCTGTGACAGAGGTCTTGAACGAACATGCTCATTAACTCTTGAGTCCCTGCATTGTTCATTCCTAATCTCTGCCTCTGCAAACCCTCTGAATCCTTCATCCAACACACTCTCCTGTTGAATTGAATGCTTAGCTGGTGATCTAGGTTCACTTGACCAATATTTTTGCTTATTTACAGTGGCATGTCTTGTTAACTTGGTGTCCCTTTTTACAAAGGATTTCTTGAGATGATATCTGTTTCACCGCTTGATCCTACCACTGGCATCCTGGATTAATATTGATTGTGGGGACTCGAGAACCTCAATTACACTAGCTGGCTTCCACACACCCTCGTCCAGATAAACAGCCTTGTGACCTTTGTTGAATTCAACATTCCTTGGTCTAGCATTTTTGTCATTATTCTGCAAATCTCTCTGCACCTGTAACAGATCAAAGTTACTAACAACTTTAGGTTTCAATAGGTTATCGTGAATAGGCAGTTTTGTTTTGGTTAGTCTGCTGAACAACAGCTGAGTCGGACTGAAATGTGATCCTAACACTGGAGTGTTGCGATATTCCAGCAACATCATGTGTACATCAAGATTTTCTTCACTGCATTTTTTCAACATTTTATTACAGATCTCTACTGCACATTCTGCCAGACCAGTACTTTTAGGATAATAGGGACTTGAAGTGTGAAGTGTGAAACCATAACTGCCACTAAACTTTCTAAATTCTAGAGGATTAAAAGGCATGTTGTCTGCAACTACAATACTTGGTATGCCATGTGTCGAGAAGATGTACTTTAAAGCTTGCATGACAGCGGAAGAGTTTTTGGAGCTCAGTGGAACTGATGATGTTCTTCTGCATGATCTCGAACCTCTCACATGTGGGAAGACCTAGGATTGGAACTGATTCTTCATCTACGATAACAAATGATTCTCAGGAACTCAAGTTATTTAGAGATAAACACAAGTCACAGCAGCCAACTACTTTAATGCTTGAGTTGTCATATGCAGCCAGTGAGATTTCTTCTCGCCGTAATTTGACACTAGGTGAAGCATTTTGTAATGATGAAAAAATCTTGAGTGGTAATAAGATGTTCACACAGACACCAGAAGAGTCAAGCTTGAATTTTATTCTTAAAACATAATCTACAAGAAAAGTCTCTGTCCAGCTTCTTGATGCAAGTCTTGTATTCACTGCTGTGTTTGATACTTCACAGCAATAATAGTCTTCATATTCAGCTCCAACTAGACACTGGTCTAAGCCACTTTATACCTCGGTTACCTGTTGCTGCATCTTCTCCTTTCCACGTGAATTGCATACTTTAGCAAAGTGATTCCTGCGACCACAATGAGAGCACACTTTCCCTCGTGCTGGACATTTCATCGCATCTCTCGGTTGTTGATAGCCACACCACTTGCAGTCAATGTCCATGGAAACTCGTGCATTCAGTGACTTGGTCGAAACGTGGGTGTTTTTTTTTTTGTTTTTTGTTTCATCCACATAGGTGCAGGTCCGGGTTTCTTCACTGGAGTTCATGAAATGACTGGCCTGAGTGTTGGTAATTTCCGCTGTTCAGAATCGTTCAATGGTTTCCTGAAGATTTATATTTCCAATCTTCAATACCTTTTCTTGAGTTGTCTGATCACGTGCCCCAAAAACGATATGGTTGTGAAGAATTTCATCCATATGTAGAAACTTGCAGTCCCGTAGCAATGTTTTCAATTCAGTCACAAAGGCATCAAATTGCTCTCCATCTTTTTGCTTGTGGGGTTATAAAACAGAAAACACGCATGCAGAATATTCTTTTTTGGATTGCAGTATGCCTGAAATTTTTTGAGAACAATCGCAATAAACATGTTTTTTTCTTTGTCTGCTGAAAATGTAAACGTGTTGTAAACATCTAAGGCATCCTCTCCAATGACATTTAATAATATTGCGATTTTGCGCGATTCACTTTGGGATTTCAAATCCGATGCCTCAAGGTAAATCTCAAACGCTTGACTGAATTATTTCCAGTTCTCGAACAGGTTACCAGAGAGCGAAAGTTTGGCGGGTACATTGAAGGCGTTAGCCATGTTGAAGTCGCTGCTAATCACTGGTACACTTTACGAATACATGACAGCTGACACAAACCATTATTAACTTATCCAATGCATCTTTCTTGTCTCGTTTACTTGATCCTTCGACTGTGCCATGTAGCACAGGGTTCTTACAGTCCTGGAAAGTCCTAGAACTTTGACTATATCCTTAAAAGGCCTTGAAAAGCCCTTGAATTTTTGGTTTTACGTACCTAATATTCTAGCTTTTTTTCTAACATTATGAAGCCCGATTGTCTATGATTTATTTCTGTAATATAATTTACTTGATGATAACAGACGTTTTGCAGTGTCTGTGAAATGAATACACTTTCTGGCATACCACAGCACGTTAGGTGATGCCTAGTGTTTTTTGTATGTGATCACAAGTAGTAATCTGTAACTGCTAGAGTTTAATGGCAAAGTTGTTTTTGGAAGAGAAGAGGAGCAGAAAGGAAAACTAAAGAGCTTTGAAAAGGATAATTGGCTCATACGAAGTGCAGTAATTACGAGAGTATTAAAAAATTAATTATGTGTCGGGTGTGAGAGAAGCTAGCGTGCAGTGCATGCTGCGTAGCGGAATGTCTCCCACGTTTTTCAAGTTGAAGTTGCACCGGAGCGGTGTTATGTACCAATAATTTTTCGGACTGTACGTCGCACAATTAGTGACCGGCGATATTTCACTTTGCTTACTTATTTTTTATTTATTCAGTTACAGTATGTAATTAGTGGTAATTTTAATACCTTGAATTGGAAATAAAATACTCTGTGTGCTAATACTTAAGCAGGAGCTTGGCATCAGCCATCTTTGTTTACATTAGAACTGGTAACAGACTAAATATTTTTGAAAACGAAATGTCTCTCTTTATAAGTACTTATTTTGTGACTCAGTGTAATTTATTTTCATGAAACGTTTTAATACCATCGGTGAACTTCAGTTCTAAGGGGGACAGGAGGAAACCGTAATATAACTATTGCAAATAAAACCTTAAACGTTAGAATGTAATTTACTGTGGTCCTTGAAATATTGGTAGACAGTCCTTGAAAAGTCCTTGAAGGTCCTTGAGTTTTTATTTTATATTGCTGTAAGAACCCTGGTAGTAAATCTTTACTTATTCAAATCACATCACAAGTAGGGGTGTGCGATATATCGACATGTCGAAGTCGACATCGACATGTAACACATGTTGATGTTTCGACATTTATCTGATAATATTTTCGATATGTCGATGTCGATACGTGTCGAAGTCGATATGTGTCGGGGTCGACATGTATCGGGGTCGACATGTATCGAGGTCGACACATGTGTCGAGGGTCGACATATGTGTCGAGGGTAGACATATGTGTCGAGGGTCGACATATGTGTCGAGGGTCGACATGTATCGAGGTCGACGCACGTGTCGAGGCCGACGCATGTGTCGAAATCGACATATGTCGTGGGGTATTGGCTTTCTGTGCATATGCGTGTGACAGGATAGGGCTCGCTACGTCTTCATATTACTTTATTTACCTCTGTTCGCTTTCAGCACACGCATGGGCTGGGGCCTGGGAACTGACGCCAAGAAGGTATCCCACACATTTTTCCTAATCGAAGTAAGGCGGGTCCAGTCCAGTCCACGTGTTCGCGGTCTCTTGCTTCAGTTTCATCTTTGTCCTCGCATCGCGTCGCGTGTAATGAGCTACGTTCGGTTTAATTCAGCGTTGTCCCACTAACTTATAGCATAATTTTTATTTAAAGTTACAACTATTTTCCGTGACGTTCATATCGTCATGACGGATGAAGGTCATGAGACAAACATTGTTTGTGTCGATGTAAATGATTGTGAGACCATACACGAGTCCACCACTACCGGCGGTAGTCCGTATTAGAACTTTATCATAATATTTAAAAGATCAAAAGGCCAAGTAGTATATATAGTGTGGACACGTCAACTGCGTTAAGGGCACCGACCACCCACGTATTAGAAGCTGGAAAGCTACGGAGCTGTAAAGTTGACCTTGAAGCGCGCATCAAATGCCGCGACGCCATTACGAGCAACTAAGTTCAGTGCAGGTCGCACTCTGAGTTTCACATACATGCGGTTAGTACATTTTGAAATACTGTGACGGTACCTTCAGCAGTACCCCACCTCGTTGATTTATATTATCATTCCACCTGACCACATGTGTTGATGTGGTGATCAGATAATTGATGCGCCGGCTGCCAGTGGTAGTAGATCTCTCTTCTCGGGTGCTAGTGTGGGTTCGGAAGGTGGATGTGATAAGTATACATTTAGCTACAATGACTAGCTAAATCGGTTCGGGTGATCTTCCTTTTTATTCAAGCAACCTTCCCCTCCTTTTTACAACTCCCAAAATCAAAATAATACAGCCATTGAAACCAATAAATGTCCATAAACAAACAAAAATGGCACGTGCCGAAAACAAACTGAAAATTCACATCACTTCCTCTTACTGCTACTGGACTCACTTGCGACCAACTCCGCCCTCATTACCACAACTTCAAATGTTAAAAACGGCAATTACACAATTGATAGTTGTATTTAAAATCTGTCCTCTCGCGCCATCGCGCCCGACAAACCATGCTTCCTACAAATTGGTTACGGCGTCAGCACTCGTGAAAAACACCCTTCTTCTGCGACGACTCGGAACCAAGAACCCTGAGGCCCGCCACGCTGCCGGAAAAAGCTCAGCCTTCCCCCCACTCCCGCGACACGGCGGTTACGTGATTTCCGCCGCGAAACCTATAAACCTCTAGCGTCCAGTCTAGATGTAACTTATATAATATTAAATATGGGCAAAATACAGAAAATTATACCGATTCCAAAAATGTACAACACTTGATGTTTAAATTATTCTTTAATATTAATTTCTTCACTAAACAAATGTAGTGATGTCAATAAGACCTAGTGACGTCAACAGGAAAAACCTAACGTTCCTCCAGGCATCCGCTTGCCCACGTGACCGAGGGCAGGGATGCTTGCTTCTTAGCCAACAAGACACAAAGTCTCCCAAAAATAATAACATCCAAACCAACAGTTTTATAGATATTTCACAAGAGAGCAAAGTTGTTTAATTTTAAAAGCTGGTTAAAATGAGTACCTACATGATATAGTTTTGTTGAGTTAACGTGTGCACAGGATTACTGGACTAAAAATATTTTCTTTTAAACATCAAATTTTACCAATGCTATAACTTTCAAGATATTGGTTTTATACGTTTTTCACAAGAGAACAAAGTTGTTTAATTTTAAAATTCAGCTTCCGGAAACATATTTATTACCAGTTTATTTTAATTTTAACGAGTCTTGACAAACAATGGACTTCAGAATATTTCCTTTCAATTTCATTACACAAACTGCTTCACATACTTTGCATTATCTTACATCCAGAT
>PNEQ01077697.1:19114-45208 GCA_003012365.1 Medauroidea extradentata
GCAGCATTACATAATACATTACATATGTTTACTTAGAAAAACTTAATGAAACCCACATATTTCAATCGGACACAAATACATTACGACGACAATTGGTGGTCGGGCACTACTCCAAGGCCTCCCAAGAGTAATAGGGGGGGATTACACACTACCCTATGATTCTAAGATTTACTATGACCGGCTTTTGGCTGCAGAGTGTCGGTATCAAATGTATTTTAAATGATCTTTTGACTAATTTACCCTGACTATGGTCTGGTGGTCTTACAATACGGACGTCTGAAAAGCACGTTTTTACCCATGTTGGAGGGCTTAGAAACAGTGTTTTTAATAAGCATGGTGTCTTAATGAGGTTCCGACCGTGTCTGGTGTTTGTTGTCTTTTCGTATGTTAGTACAATGGGCACATGTGGAATACTTCGTAGAAAAATCCTGTTATGGACACACTGCAATGCATTTGAAGCGTGAGCTAGGCGGCCACCTTAAGAGGAATACCGCCAGCATAAAATCGCATCTCAAATCGAAACATCCACTTAGTCTATTTCAAATTTCATGTAATAGTAGAAACGAGGACACAGATTTCACCATTTCACAAGAACCTGGTCCATCTATAAGGTATTTCAACTAAGCTGAAAATATGTTATTAAAAATAGTTTTTTTATTTAGCTTTTCTGACAGATTATTTATATTATAAGAATAAACATGAAACTACGTATATTTTTTAATTCATGCTGTAAGCAAGCTAAAATAGTTAATTTTGTTAGTGTTTCAAGCGAAAAGGAACGAAAACCTGCGAGCTAATTGCTAATTTTAAGGCCTCTAACTGTGCACATGTAATGTTTCATTTTTAGCTGATAAGATGTAATGTAAAATGAAAGTGAAAATTTGAGACTCCCTTTCTTTCAGTTTGAGTAAATTTTATAACTGTACTATAATACCAGCATTTTTGTTTTTGCCGTCTCTTAGACATGCAACAGTAAATTAATAAATTGCAGAAGATTTATGACTGCTTGTAAAATTTAAATCAAGACGTTCGCACTGTACGCTTAAAATAGGTTTGCAAGTACAAATGAAATTTACCCTCATAAATTTGGTATAGCAGTAAAATACCTACTGGTTATGGGTAATGTTAATATTTGATGTTCATACTAACTGCATGGTCACGGTTTTGCCCGCAACTATTTTTTCTTAATATTTACAACTTCATTTTATTCTTAAAATAGAAAAAGAAGCAGGACACATTACCTAATACGTAACTGTGTATCATATTGATAATCACTGTCGTGGCGTTGTCTGCAATTATTTTATTTCAAGTGTTTTGGTAAACCAAACGAAATAGTGGGAAGCTGTGTCTAACTTGTGCGTACCCTACTTCGCACACTTTTTAAAATTAAATAGCCTACATTATGGAATTTTCAAACAAAAAAGAAAATGAGACACAGTTCTTAATGCAGTAAAACCCCTCCAAAGTGGAACTCGGCAATATCCAGGTGTATTTTATTTTTCTCTCGTTTGGGAAGCTTTCCTTTTTATGCAGGTGTGTAGCAGGCAAGAAAAAAAAATTTTTTTTATGTTTTCAAAAATTTTTCTTAGTTTCAATATAAAACTTTATAGTAACCTAGATGAACAAAATCGGACCAAAACATCTTTGCCGCAACTCTAATTGAATCAATATTTGAAAACAAAACGGAATGAAAGTGTGACACCCCAACTGTTATTCGATCTCTATTTTTGAGCCTTGTGTCGGCACTGGCTTTAGTCTGATGTCACTAAACGTGCGCAGATAAAAGTAATTCCAGTGGGACTCTTTCATAATAATCTTTGTTTTATCAGTAGAAAATTAAATTACACTGCCCCTGGACTGTATCACATCCGGCCAAATGTTTATGATATTTGAGACGTCTGATACACCGTCGCCGAGCTTTCTGCAAAAGATAAGTGAACCGCTGTACACGGTAACTAACACACGCAATGTATTCAATACGAACAGTTTCTCTAAACAAAATTATACACGTGGTACGTATATGATAGCGAGCAACTGGAACATACTGTTGCATGAAATCAAAATACACGTTTCTGAGCTCATTTGGGATGGAACTCATATTAGTTAAAAATGAAATAGTTGATTTTAAATATTTGTTTACTCTCAATCAAAATGCATATAAAATACACGGGATAACAACGATTATGCAATCATTAAAATCACCAATGGAACAATAATTAGCCTTGAAAATTATGCAAAAGAAGCATTTACCACGAATTAAAAACTACAAATTACAACAAGAGTTTAGTGAACTACCCAATTAACAATCTTTAAGAAATTAACAATATACGACGTTAATACTCCAAGGTGGTGGTTGAATTATTTCTCCCTAGGTCATATTGACTTGACTCTTTGAAAGCTCAGTAACATTTTCCTTCTTTCGCACCTAAAAAATCCTGATTTTGATTTTTAGGTATTTACATAAGCTTCATTTTACAACAAAACTGCTTAAGGAGACTCGGATCATTTAGGGGAAACAAGTTTTATTTTTAAACAGTTTTTAAATTCGAATTTCGAAAAATCTTGAATTAATATTTAGATATTTAAGTAAGCTTTAATTTAAAGCGAAATCCACCTCGTTATCTGACCAGGTTTAATAGATACGGAATATTAATGGCAAACATATTTAAATTTTTTAAACAGCTTTTGAGTTTGAATTTCTTAAACACCTGAAAATTGTTTTGAGGTATTTATACAAGCATAATTTTGAAGTGAAAATCGCCTTGATATCTCAACTGGTTTAAGAGGAATTCAAGATTGATTAAAACACATTTAATGGTTTTTCACCCCTTAGTTTCCGAATTAAAAAAAAAAACGAAAAATCTGCCAATAAAAATTTCTTTGGACAATATTTTGAAGTAAATAAAGTAACAGTAATTCTTCAGATTGAGATGTCTGGGATTCGCTGAAAACGGATTCCACCCCTTTTCACCACTTTACTTATCGAATTTCGAAAAATCTCTTATTAATGGCTGCCTACAAGATAAGGGGAAACCGCCCACAAATTTTCATGTTTTTAGGTCTAGTAGTTAGGGCTGTGTGTTGATGAGTGAGTGAATGAGTGCATGGGACACTTAATTTTATGTATACATGGAATAAAATAATGTTTATCATAGTAATAAATAACATGCTAATCTGTACAGAGAAATGTAGATAGAAAAGTGTGTGTTTTGCCATTTTAGGGTATTATTATGTTTGTAATAAATGTGGTATAACGAAACTACCATTCAAACGTTTTCTGTTTCTGAGGTTTATGCTCTTACGATAGATAAACGCAACTGCTTTAAGTATTTTGGAATTAAATACTTACTTTAACAAGTCAAATAATTTATAACAACTAAGCGTTACATGCTACGCTGTAAAAAAAGTGAAAATTTACACGTATAAATATTTGATAATTTTACTGTACTGTCATTGTATCAACACATCATTATCATTGCAAAAATACGTATTTCAACGTACAATTTTACAATGACTGTCATGAATTTTTACTAATAACTTAAACAAAAATAGTTTTTTTACGTATAAATTAATAGTGAAATTTCATGTTTGGTCCAGAAAGTTTTTAAAAATGTATACCGAGTGAAATTAAAGACGATTACACTAATTCTTGTATTGTAGGTTTTAGTAAACCACGGTATATTGATGAACCCTTTCACATAAACATATGCATTTATACAAGTGCATTGTCAGCCCTCGTGTTTATATAAATCGGCCTTAAATGTCAAAATTTTACTGTGCTATGCATGCAATAATTTTTTTTTAACAATCCATCTGCGTCATTTAATATGCAGTGCAAATATTTCCTATTCTATCTAATGCAAATTTTGTTTCTTTGTTTAAGAATCTCGAACACAATTATTAATTCGTTATAAATCTCTTCAATTGTGATTTGTCTATGCAAATATTTATATGCAGATTAAACTTCAAGCTTAAAATGGTTTGTGATTTAGTTGTAGGCCTAACTGAATTCTTGAATAATATTTTCAAGTAGTCACAACTGCCACTTCATTAATGAAGTTTGTGTATCGTTTATTTCATAGAAACCTATTCCAAATATTTTATGTGCATAAACTTGTTTTTCATTTGGTTGTCTGTATGACTTGGTTTTTAAAACTAGATTGTCGCATACAATGACGTATTACATTACGCTTACTCGTAGAATATAATTCAGCAGATATACGCGTAGAGTGGAATAAAACTTGGTAATTGGTGTACAGTATGTCAAAATATTTCCAATTAGTCTAAAATATCCTATTACATAAGTTGTTCAAGTATTCTATCGATGAAATTCTCCGCTGAAGTTACGAGCTTAAATGTGTATCGTATACTTGTGTTCTTGTGGTTATAATGCTGAGCTGATAGTCTGAAGGTCATGGGTTGGAATCCTCTAAGACTAGAAACATTTTCAGTCGTTTATAATGAATGTTGAAAATTTACACATTGTCGAAATATAAAAATTCATTGGCTAAACTAATTTATGCGCTCGAAACTAATTGCTAAACTGATATTTAGAAAATAAAACTTATTTATCGGTAACATTCTTGCCACAACCGCGAAAGCAAAATAATTCTAATTTTCTTTTACCCTTACAGTACAGGTTATTTTACACACCAGTGTGTAAAAATACATCTTCTGTGGTTTTGTTATTTTACTTGTATTTACTGTACGTTTACCACGATACAGTGTAAAAAACACATGGGTATGGCTACTTTAAAATTACCCGTACTTGCATGAAGGCTGTGATGCAGCACACGAATTTATTTTACAATGTATTGTTTATTGTTTTTTTTATGTATTAAGTACATTGGTATGGCATAGTTACAAAAAAAATACTATCAACAGCCGCCAATATGAAGACAAGAATATAAACATAGGATCGTTAGCATTTAATGCAAACAAAATTATTCAAATATTAAAGCCAAATTATTAATCCACTCCCCCCTTTACGGTTTCCAGATTATGTGTTATTCTCTCGTGGCTACTACCACAACACAATAGGTGCAACACGACGATTAAAGCTGAACATCAGCAAAGCAAATGGTCGCACCTCGCAGTGTCACACATCAACATGCAGTTTATAGGCTTGGTAAACTGAATATAGTGCTTTCCTGAGAAACATTTTTAACACATACATTCCAGCTCCAATGATTTGTTCGTTATCCAAAATACTAATATCAATTTACGAAGCATCATGGTAGGGCTGTAGATATAATAAAATGTATGGCAATATTTACGTGTTCGACACGCGGGGAAATAACCAAAATTGTGTCGAAATTGCCACGATATCGAAATTGACATGATATCGAAATCGACATGATATCGAAATCGACGTGATGTCGAAATCGATGTGATGTCGAAGTCGACGTGGTGTCGAAGTCGACGTGCTGTCGAAGTCGACATGGTGTCGAAGTCGACATGGTGTCGAAGTCGACATGACATGGTGTCGAAGTCGACATGTCGAACTTTTATCGACATCTGGTTTATGTCGAATGTCGATATCAAATTTTGGATGTCGCACAGCCCTAATCACAAGTCTTAGTTCTCACGCATACGTAGCCAATCTAAATGCCGCCATTAGGCTTACTCTCTTGTTGCCAACCTTAACCTAATACTCATCACTACAAGTATAAAGATTTTAGATTATTTATTAATTTGAAGAATATTTCTTTAATTAACTAATTAGCTACAATCATGGTGTGTTTTGTCTCAGCAGAAGCAGAGTACGTAGTTAAAACCAGGTATAACAAAGTTGCAGAGTGATTTTATAATATCTGCTCCCATTTATACTTTAAAAAGACTATTATCATCAAAATGTATAAACTTGTGCCCAAGGCCGTAAGATAAGCTGGCTACTCTATGTGCCCTGTAATTACCTTTTGACTGTTTGGAAGGGAAAGAGCAGAATACCCGTACTTACTTTGATCATGGCTAGAAGCAGAATAGGTGCTACCAAACGATACCTGCTAGTAAATCACAGGTAAGTAAGCCAATGACGAAGATGACAGTTGTTGGAATTAATGTGTTGACAGAAAGTGAAGTTTCTAAAACAAATACACTATTGTATTATGAAAGTGTACTGTCTGAACTGTTTTTTCGTTTACTTTTCCATATGTAGTAACACACTTTACATGGCAGGAAGAGACGCAAGCTACAGGAGTGATTTGTGAGGACCAACTTGGGACAAACTGTAAGGAATAATGTTGGGAGTGCGAACATAATAAATTTTTTGTTAAGTAAAGAATATCATAAGAAGTTTGGTAAATGGAAAGTGAGAAGGTAAATTTATTGTATGAGCAGGTTGCCATGAGTATTGACGAAGGAGTAAGTAGGTGGGTTGAAGATAAACAAAATGCCAAGGCCAGTTACTCTAATGTTTCTTCATGGTCAGTGGTGGATAACATGTCGTAATGTGCTTGACTGTGATGTAAGTGTAACAAACATTATTGTTCATAGTTAAAACAACTTTGTTTAGAAATAAAGGAAGGAAAACAAGGGCTGTTGTGCTTGCAGGTGCGAGGTCGGGGAAGCAGTGAATCAGCTGGAGCAGTCGAGTTGTTCTGTGCCAGAAGAGCTGGAGAGGAAAGATCTGAACACGACGCAGGTCACGCTGTTAGACCTCACACAACCACATTCGTTAAACAGCAGCAACAGCAACACGAGCAATCATAATTGCAATACGTAGCACATCTCCTTCCACCAATAAGACAGTTCCAACGCTTAGACTGGGCGCGCAGACCACCTAGTAGTGCTGTGTGGCTTGCTACGAGCCGTCTCCGGTCTCACACGTTGCCCGTGCTTTGGCTGGTAATACGACAACATTTGTGTTTCAAAGTACAAAATAGTTGTTAGAAACGTACCTGTTGTACATGGGTACAAACTCATTTTATATATAAAACAGTTACTTATATTAAGTGTTGACTTTTTTTATATGAAGTTTTCATTGTATACATATTTTTTTAAATAGTTTCTATTGTGCTCGTCTTAAACGAGCATGCTGTTGGTACACTGTAACTGCATACTATAATTGTCAACAGATGAGCTTATTTTTGCTTCAGTTGGTAAGACTAAGGTGAACTCCACAGACTGTTCAATCAAACTATACTGTACCATGTTCCATTACCCAAGACTGCCGAAATGATGTCGATTGTATTTTTATTTGTGTAAGCAAGTACTTTTAATTAGTTATTATCACTTTGTTTCCTTGGTATTACCTCACTGACTCAACAAAGCTCGTGGTGCAAGAATCAAGGTATTATCAGCCAAATGTTTTTAATACATTTGTTTTCTGGTATATTTTTTTATGTGTTTGCTGAGTTCAGATGTTATTAGCTGTGGCTGCTTCAAATGGGGTTGGCTGAAGTATGAGCATTCTTTATTTCAGCACGTATTAAGCTGATGCTCATGAAATCATTCCTAATCAGCATGGTTGTTAAAATTAAAATTAATGAACTGCTTGTGTTGGCTGTAAACTTTTTATGCAAGGGCATAATATGTATTTTTTTTGCTGTAACGTATTGTGATTACTTGCTTAACTCATGTTCAGGATATCCTGAATTTTTTGTGTTTGTTTGCCAAAATATTTGGTTTGATAAGCATTGGAACAGTCTTAAATGTATGTCCTCAGTTGTACTATCTGGAGACATGGTAATTTCACTTAAGGAAATTTTTGTGTTTCGGAAGGATGCGGGTATACTTTTAATATATATAGTGCGCGTATGTATACATTTTTTTGCAACTAAACCTGTTGATTTTACAGGTATTGCAAGTGCATCCTGTATGGCATTGGTGAGCAATGATGATTTGCGAAATACATAATAAAACTGTAAATTATTTTTTTTTTATGCAGAGAGATGTACAAGTCATGTGGATCATATCGTCATTTTAGGAATGCATTCATCCAAAGTGAAAAAGGCAGCATTGTACATAAATTAAGAGGTGCGAGAGTCATATGTTACGGCATTTGCCTTAAAATTTAAACTGTACCAAAATAATATTTTTATTTTTAGTTTTAATTTTGAGTTTTTGTGACAGTATATTGGAAGCACCTCTAACACCTACCAGCCTGAAAACAAATAGATTAATCATGTTATGTTAACTTCTTGTTGCGTGTAAAATATGATTTGTAGTTATTTATCTCGCATTGGTACGTTCAAATGAATTTCATGTTACACTAAAGATGTATACGAAGATCCAAGCTTCATGGTTGCTTAGCAAGTATAGAAAAATGTGTATGTGTTAGTTCTTTCAGAATGGTGAATATTTGTATGTGGGCTGTAGAGCAGTTACATGACAAGAAGTGAAACATCCAAAACTCTGGAAATATTTCCGAAAATACATTTCTGAAGTAAACTCATATATTGATAGATTTGATATTGAAATAAATAACAAAACTTTGTTCTACGATAGAATTTGTACCTGAGACATTTTGACACGTGTAACAGATAAGAATTATTGTAAGAATGTTAGTAATATTTTATTTCTGTAATAATAATTCGTCTGTTATCCCCAGAAATATTGTACATAACTAATATACAACTTGTTTTGGCACAGTGGGAGTAGTAATTGTAGAATAATATATGTATCATGATAAAATGAGAGATTATTGCTCTCGAAGCAGTGTGTAGTCTTGCAGCACAAAGTATCAGGCCGTGCATTTTTTTTATGGTCTTCCAATTTTTTTACGTCACTTAATGATATTGGCACAGTGAAAAATCGGTGAAGTAGAAAGCAGTGAAGGTGTATTGAGTTTATTTTGAAGCCGTCCTTACGCTCTCATTGTCCTCATGAATGTATTTTCGTACTGAATCTTTGGTCAGGTGCAGATGTTTGCTTTTCACTGCAGTTGTGTATAAGCTGAAGGTTCTCAAACACAATAGCTTCTATTGTTTGACAGACACACCAAGAGTCTAGTAAGGCAGTGCCATTGTATCATTTTGTAAGTGCTCGACTTTTAACTTAGCACTTACTTCTTGTTTGATTTTCGCAGTTATTCTACTTACTTTTCTAGAGAGTTGTAACAACAGATGTCAGTTTTACAGTACCTGAGAACATCTTGAAATTTTCAGGTTTCACGCTGATTCCGACAGTTTTGCTTGCCAGTGCTACAGTAGTATTTTGCATTTGAATATTGCTACTTAACTATGCTTATAGTAGGTCATGTGCTTTCTGTAAGACTAGCTGCCATTGGCCTTCTTAAAATTTGGAAGTTGGTCTGTTTGCAGGGACTTTCTTAATACTGTACTTTTCAGGCACTCTGAAATTTTTTATTACTTTCCTGGCACTTATTTCTCCTTCTTAATTTTCTTAAAAGATCTTTACATTCCTTTTAAAGTGCATTTCTTTATTAAATTATAATATCATGAACTGCAGTTTTGTATACCAATATAATAAATAAGTCATGGGCGTATCCAGGGGGTGGTTTAGGGGATTCAAACCCCCTCCCAAAATTGTACAAAAGGTATCATACAATAAAGAACAGTAAATATGAATTTCGTTTTAAGAAAAATTTCAAGCCATTGACAAAAAACTTAAACATTTGTATAGTAGACTAAGAACCTTACAAATATAGCCTGTTATGAGAAAATATTGTAAATATTTTCATTTGGAAGCTATTTATCTTATTTTCTTAAGTCTACAGAAAAGTGATGTGTATTAAAAAGTGTCAAATGTAACAGCTCGCAAACCTCCACTCAGATCTTGTCTTTAATGTGCAGTATTTTTAGTTTCCAGTATTCACTTAATTTACAGACAGACATTCTGACAAATTTAAGAAAAAGTAGTATACAATTACAGAAAATAAATTTAAAGTAAAAAATAATTTTTAAAAAAATTAGGATTTCTGGGTTATATGACGGCCCAAAGCTGCGCAAAAGTGTACGCCTCAATTCAGAAATGTGATCAGAAACCACTACCAACCCTGAAAATAGGCACACACTAGAAGAGAAATTACTGTTATTCATAATTTCTTCAACTACAGATTCAGCTTCAGTTAGTTACGTCATATTGAATGCAGGTAGTTGTTTTCATGTTAGCTCTTCTAGCGTAGTTATGCAGCAACAGTAATTTCTTCATGTGAAATAAGTCAACTAAATTATTTTTGCTACATGTTTACTGGTCATGTGCACAAACCGCCACAGCAAAATTAAAAAAAAAAGTGTTTACATCCGTGCAACGGTAATACGTAAGCCTACATGATTTTCTATCAAAAGTTTTTTTTTAACAGTTATCTTTACAACATATATTGAAAAGAATATATACCTTTTAGGGCCCTAAGAGTGACTAATTTATTTCTTGCTTTTAAAAAGTGTATTCTAAGCTTGTAGAGATCTCCACTGGGTACTAAGCAGGTTATCAGAGAGGTTACGTTTCGGTTCCACCCCATCACATACATTTTTTGCAGTTTTGTGTCATAAGTTTTTTTATTGGATCATATATTTTCAACAAAGAGTAGTATCCACAACAATGTGCAAATTTCTTTGTGGCCATTAAGACATTGTACTCTTTAAAATAAAAATTACATACTCAATTTACAAAGTTGTAACTCGGGACATTTATTGTAACACATTGACAGGTATAAAAATCATGTAATACATTTGGCCTAAAATCAATTATTCACATTAAATACCAGATTTCACGGTCAATAACTGGCCCTATTCCAATTATGTGTACCCGTGCAACAAAACACAACATTATTTGGCATGAATTAAAATTTCACACCAGAGAAACGGATTCATCACAACTTTGTAACTTACCAGCTGTTAAAAATACAATGTACAAAAAACTTTTTATTTCAAAAATACATGAAGACATTAAATTTTGAACATGAGATTCTATAACAGCAAACCGAATAGTGTCACCGAGTTAGCCTACTTAAGGGGCCTCCCTACCTGCACTTCTAATGTGTTGCAGTGAGTTACCGGCTATTCTTTTTTGGCAGAACTATTTAATGCACATTGTATTTGTATATCTACGAAATGAATACACATTTCTACCTATGTCGCTTTAATTTTAAATTTTGTCCCATTTATTACAGACATCATTTTCAGGCCCCTCACAATGGTCAAAAATGGATTTTCCAGACTGCCATATCTGGAAAAATAACAACTGGATTAGAAAAACACAACTATAGGAACAAGCGCTAGACTTTAAACTATGCTGTCCACAAATAAAATAATGTGATCGCCGAATGAAGTCCAATAGGAAAAAGGACAATGGTAAAGCAGTGCATGCCAGCTGAGTGGCTTGCGTGGAGAGGCAATAATGCAGTGATTATTCTATTGTATTTTATTTTGGGTTGGGAGGCAACAGTTTTGACAGACCTTTAACATTCTACCACAAAATAAACATACATAATCACAGTGAAAACAGTAAAAACAGTAACTGGACAGTACACACAGCAAATATAGTAATGAGAGTATACAATATGTATACTTAATTCAAACAAGTCAACAGTCCAATGGATTACAAATGTTCATGAAGTGACAGTACTGACAAGTGTACAGCATTAACAGACGCACAGTTGCTAATAGTAATTTGAAAGTAATAATAGAATAGTAGAGTTCACAGCAACAATTTGAATAAACAGGAAAAGCAAGATAGCTTATTGATTAGTAGAGGACAGTTCTGTACGACATTGGCGACTATACAAGTTTAGAAGATTACAAACAATAATAAACTAATACATTAACAACTAATAATTTATTTGTGAGAAACGACAAACACGTATGATCCGCATATCCATACGCCAGTCAACGGCTCTCTTACTGCTCCTGCCTCACACACACAAACACAGCCTATCTAGGGTGGCCCCTTTACATCTCAGTCATGATTTTTCTTTACAAATTTATGTTTTAATAAGCAAGAAAAAGTGTAATTTTTTTTAAATACCTATGTACGACCTATTTATTCAGATACAGTAGTAAATAGAAAATATTTTATGATAGTCAAAAACAAATTACTGTCCTGTTGTCATTACAGTAGCTGCCAACCATCTAGTTTTTGAAAGACTATGTTAGGGTTCCGCCGATAAGAGGTGCCTCCCCATGGTTTGTATCCATGCAGACTTAGTTCCATTAAATTTAAGTTTACAGCCTGACATCTGTTGTTTGCTCTTCTTGACCTGAATTTGGTAGCTCACTTTCTACATGTTAAACTAGAAACATAGATTGCTGCTATAAAACTTTTTAAAGAAAATGGAAAAAAAAGGGACAAAACAAATGTAAAAGTACGTGGTGCCTTTTCTATGGTACAAAATTTCTGCCTGGTTTTGTGTTGTTGTCCCTTATATGCTATTAGGAAGTCACCAACCTATCACATTATATTTTCATTAAGTTACCATGAAATGCTGCAATAATTTGTGTAGATTGTAAAGCTGTAATGTATTTTCTGGTCTATATGCGTGTCACGTGAATTGAAAAACAAATAATTCCTATGAAGAAAAGCACATGCAAAGTTTTTCTGAATGTGCATGTATAGTCAGTAATATTTTTACTTAGTGTTTCTGTAGCATTTGTATCCTAGTAAAAATAATATTTTAAAGCTACTTTCCAAGGTAAAATTTCCATGTTTGGTATTTTAATTTACTGCACAGAGAACTTTTGTTGTGCATATTGTACATTTACATGATGAAAGAATGTAAACTCTACATTTACATGAGTAGAGTAGGTAAACTCAGAAATGCTTGTACATTGACTTAGTTACATGAGGCGGCTGAAAATCAAGTGTTGCTTGTATATTATCACAGTCTCTCTTATACTGCATTTGTTTTAATGACATAGTCCAGCCATTTCTTTAAGATCTCAGCATACAGATTAACAGAAGTTTTTTAAACTGTAGCTTAGACGTGGACTGTTGCGTAACCTTCTATATAGCCTTTAAGAGCATGCATAACAACATAATTTCAAGTGTCAGACTTGAATCATACTACATACGTACATTTAAAAATGTTTTTTTTTTTTAATGTTTATGAAAATTATACTGTACATTGTTTTTTATATATTGAATAGTAGCGTACTGTATTTGCCCATGTACCACCTACTGCCATGCACATAATACACTAATTTGGCATCACGAGATTGTGTACAAGATAGTTTCATTTTTACTCACTCACACAAAAATTAAATTACCTTGACCTGCATGTGAGATAGCCAAATTATATGTACTGGTATTTTGAGTCTTTAACATTTTCTGGGACATAAATTTGCAACTAGTAAGCCAGTTGTAGGGTCCAGTTATGGCTCAGGGGCAAGTCGCTAACCTCTCCCATTACTGATGTCTGTAGTTCAGGCCATGTTCCAGCGGGTTGGAGATACTTAAATAGAGATCCTTGCTTGCTTGGGGAGTCTGGCTAACACTTTCATAAATCTCAATTCCCTCCTCCATGGTTACACTGCAGCTTCACTCCCATCACATTTCAGCGGATTCATTCTTTGGATTGCCAGGTGTTACGGGATTGGATAACTGGTTCCAGTTAGTACATTTCCTCTAGGCAGCTATCTAATTTCATTTCATATAGCCAGTTGTTATTTCTATGTGTTTAAGTAGATAAAGTGGAGGGGAACATAGTTTTAACATCAAACATTTTAGAACTTTTGCTGTATCCAAAATGTATGAGTTTAATACTGTGATGTCCAATATGTTGAAGAAAATTTTGTGTGTCCTGTTGGAAGAAATATGGTATATACTTTTGTCGCTCTCTTCCATACCTCCCGTGTTGTTATTTAGAATGGGTTTCACACATTCACGTCCAGATGTGGAAACTATGTTTATGTCTTCTGTGTGGTCAGCACTCAACAAGAAGACAGGTTTGTGGGATTTTTTCTCTACTAACAGAATGTCACCACTGTGTAGTACAGTGTTTCTGTTGCAGCAAGTTTTTTTGGTAACAACGTCAGTAGGAATACTTGAAGAATTTTTCTTAATACAGTAGATATGTTTCATTTTCTAGTAGTTCTATTTGCCGAAGGAAGTTAAGTATAGAAATTGTCAGTAAACAAATTGTATCCCATATTCAGTAAATTACATTCTTGCATTAGGTCCATTAAAACTTTATGTGTAAACGTATATCTACCGTATTTGGTAAGCTCTTTCCCTGCATTTAGTTTAACAGTCACAACATAAAATTTACTGCTGCAGATTTAAAAATTTTTATCATCCATCTACAATGCCTTTGTTTAGCACGTACTGAATAAAAATACTGAAATTTTTCATTCCGGTCATAGATCATTAAGACAGACATTCTGCTCTGGGACAAAATATCTTTTGAATGCTGAATGTAGTGCATTTAGGTAGATACCCTAACTTATCTTGAAACACTTTCCCCAGTATTTACATGAATCATTCTACTAATTAATTCAAATATCTTTAAAGACATAGTGTCAGGGAAAAAGAAAGTCCTCTGAAAGCCTTTGGTCCCAGTAAATTGTTACATTTTTTTACAAGGCATCCCTTGCTCAAAACTACTGCTATCTATATAGCTATGTATATATATATTTTTTTTCTTTTCTTTTCTGTCTCTACAGTAACACCGTTCCACTTTCTGAATTAGCTGCTTGGTTTACTTTCAGTATGGTGTCAGTTTTTTTTTTGCACATTTTGTCAGCATATTTATTTGTCTCAGTTATAATCAAATTTGTTAAAAAGTTGGTAAAGAATAAATAAAAATAGTCAATTGGGCTACTGTTTCTTCTTGGGCCACTTACCAAAACTATTTTCTGAGTTCTGCCTGGTTGCTGGTGATTTTGATATTTCCAGTGGTGTAACAAGCATCCACGACACACTTGTTGGCTCGCGACTTGCAATGGAACTGTCAGTCAGAATAGTCAATAGAGCTGGATGGTACTTTTGAAGTGGCCGCCTTGCGCTGCACCCGGGGATTGTAATCTAGGTTATTGTCATTTTCTGTTTCTGGAAAATCAGACTCACTATCCAGTTCAGATGCACAAGTACTGTTACTTTCTTTTTTTTTGTGTATTTTGTTTCGTCCTGCTCACTGTGAAGTAAATATTGCAAATAAATATTATATATTGTAACAATAACAGGATAACAAAGCAAAAGAATCACATTGTGCCATGCAGTACAAATAACATTTTCCTAATCATGTAAGCACACAAAAAATACTGACACCCAGAAGTAAACAGTAAACTTTATGCTTAAAAATGTGTGCAGTAATTCATGCTGATACAAGAGCGAAAAGAAAAGGTGGAAGTTGTTCAAGTATTGTGGGAAAATGCAACATGATGCCTGAACCATACAGCTATAGGTTGTGCTGCCATCTGTGATTTTTCTAGCAACTACAAGCACCAGATACGAGGTGCATATTTTGGACATTGCAGTAGTGATGCTTCCAGTTTAAGAGCACAATGAATAGTCCCAATTGTGACTTTTGCCGCATGGTGTTAAAAGTGTTTGAGTGACGTAGAACAACGTTTTGAAGAACAAACTGCAAACGTACTTTTATCCTCATGTTCTTATATCGTTAAAGTATTGGTATAGTGGGTACATCACATTCACTCTATGACGAGCAGAAAACAAATTCAACTCAATCTAACACATCATCAGATTACGTCGTGAATGGCCCATGGAAAATATATGTAGGTAACAATTTATCTACAAATAACCTGTACCAGCAGTTACTAGTTATAGTTTCTGTAATACTCTCTGAACATTCACCAGCAATACATAGAGCAAGTTAAATGATTTTGTTCCAGTGTTTAAAATAAATGTTCATCAACAAAATAGATATTGATGTAACAGTCACCATGCAGTGAATGATCACAAATACAGTACCTACGTGGTCGTCAGCGATTACAGTTCTGTTAGTTGGTCAGTCTCCTTGTTCACCCTTCACCTCTCTTCCCTACAAGTTCATGTGCATTTGTTGATTGTGTAAGCATTGCAAACGTGTGGGTGCGTTGGTAACCAATGGTACAGTGTAATGTCGGGGATCGTAATATGTTTTCTTAGTTTGTGTGGAAGAGAAAACATACCTAGTACGTATATTTTATAAATAAAATGAAGTAAACAGTTAAGTGTTATATAACATGGTAGTAGGGCCAATTACAGTTACCATAAATATTCGGAAAGTATATCTTTGAAAGATTTTTATGTAAAATCTGTCCTAAATAATGTAATTTTTAATGTTGTAAGGCAAGGTTGTAGGCGCAGCAGGTGTCTGTCTAAAATGTGTGTGTTGTCATTGTTTTCCCAGTAAAGCTTATTGTTACTTATGGAGGCATTGTTCGTGGAGACCAGCCGGCAGATTAGTAGCGTAATCTTGTGATTGTCTAATTTACAACTCTGTAAGCTGTTTTCTAGTCCTTCATTTCTGACAAAACTGCAGTCACTTACTTTTAAATTCGTTTCTGAGAATAAATGTGCAAGTGGTACAAGGGTAGATATGGTACGGTAACAAGTTTAACTTAAATTGAATTTTTTTTTTTTTCCTTGTAAGATGATGCAACTGTTTTATATTCAACTAGTTAATGGAATTCTGTGTCAATTTTTAGTGTTTTTTTTTTCTTGGTTGCCACAGTTGTGTCATGTTTGAGTTTGGTTTTCTTAGCAAAAACTAAAAAATTTAGGACAGTAACTTTATCTTTATAAGTAATTTCAATGTTATTATTATTATTAGTTTTAGCAGTTGTATAGTGTTGTAACAATTAAGTATTGAATTGATCTGATAGAACCCTTCCACTTCAACACAAGGTACAAAGACTATATGCTCTTCACAGTTGAACAATAGACATGCCATATATTTAATACATACTGTTTTCATATTGTTTATTCATAGACGCATCACAATTCATGTAAGCATACCTCATTTTTTCTTCACAGAATGCATTTCATACAAGTAATAAATAGTTGTGTTTTTAGATGTTTTAGTTAGATTTTTTTCAAAGTAGTATTGAAATGAATATGTAGTTGTGTGTCGAAGCTACATTTACCACGATTGCCATTATGTTTAGTTAAATGTTTTAATAAAAAGTAGGCCTGTTCGACTCAATTTCAGGATTGTTTCTCATCTACAATATATACGCAGGATGTACAGTAGTTGTAACTCATTGTGTTGTTATTGACAGAAAGCTGTGTGTTTAACATTGTTCTCAAACATCTACCTATTGTAGTTCGTTGCCATGTCAGCATGTTGACAGCAAGAACAATCAAGCATGATGACCACGTTGTAGCTTAACTGAATGTGACATACTTGTGCGCCAGTTGAAAATACATAGCATTCTGGTGCTCGTATTGTATGTGCTGCGCTTGTTTGTTCTTCTGTAGTTCATGTACTGTATTGCAATATTTATATCTTAAGAATATTGTTGTTTCCTGTTTAAACGGTTGTCATTTGTGCAAATCTCAACAGATGTGACGTGAACATTTTGAAAAAGAGAAGCAAGACGTTTCTCACGTACATACTAATAAGCATTTCAATGTCACCATGCTCTAATAATGAAATGTCATATCACAGAATGTTGGGTATGCATTGATGTGTGTTACACAAATGGATTCCATGACTTGACACAGCTTGTCATGTTCATAATTTGTACTAACAGCAGTGTGTGTCTGTTGTGTAATTCAGACATCCTGCCACCTGTTTCACTGGAATCAGTATTTGCCACAGTATTAAGTACATACTCTCAGCCATATTGTTATCTTCCAAACAGTTTGTGTAGTCTGCATACAGTTCTTCCGAAACTGACTGCAATAGATACTTGTTCAAGTTGATGTTAATTCCTCGCAAAGTATTGAGTATAGTTGTAATGATTGTTTGTATTATGTTTACCAGCTTGATACGTTTTTATATGCATTTACGTGTAGCAGGTTCAGAAGTTTTGTACATAGTATACATACGACATTATACCCATATATATACAATATTTATTTTCATAGTACAAATCACTCTCATCTAAGTAATTGCTTACGGCTAAGTAATTTCTGTAAATACATACCGATAAATATCTATGACATAGTAGAATACTCACATCGTTACAACATTCCAGTCAATGTACAGAATAAGTAAAGAGCTGTAGATAATTATATGAAAAAAGTGCAAAATGTTTTTTATTATATGTCATTTGCGTGAATGTGTGTGTATGTGTGTGTGCCGTTGATTAATATTTGTGGTGTTTTATTACATTGCAGTTCATTCCCTGGAAGCTGATTGCAGTATTTTCCATACGTATTTTGTGTTACACAGTTCATTTTGTTGCTTGTGACAGATTGGTTTCAGCAGAAGCTTTAGTTTCTAGCACAGCATTGCACATCATTGTCATGTCATCTTCGTTACTTTGTGGGAAGTAGCTCACTAAATAAAATTATTTTGAGTACAAAATTAATTGTTGAGACTCATTTATCAGAATGCATTTTCAGTATAACATTAAAAATTTGATAAGGATTAAAGTTTCCCTCTTTGAATTATTGGAACAGAAATATTTACATTTCATAAACTTTTGAGAGAACAGAAGCCTATGTTACCTATGTGGTACTGTACATAATGTTTTACAAGTAAAAAGGTATTTTCATTGAAGCATAAACAACTAGGAGAATGTTTTAAAGGTGAGCGGAGATGCAAAATAATACCGTTGTAGATACTATAATAATTGAATAGTACTGAAAAATTTTTCTATATTATTTTCACATTTTCTAGAAGTAGGAAACTCAATGGCTGAAGACATTGTCTTATCGACATCTGAATTTTTTGTGGAAAATTGTCTGCTGAAAAGTTATCAGGAATTTTTTTTACATTCATGCCAACAAACTCAGTGCTGCTTTACTTCCGTACCTCTGTCATTAGAACAAGGTTTCCATGTTTTGTGACAGTGCAACGAAACAAAGTAATTGGATGTCTTTCTAGCACCAAAAACATTATGATCCCACAAAACAATTTGGATTAGGATTATTGTGTAAAACAATGAAACTATTTTTATTATTTAATATTATCTTCTTTACCTTACGGAGCAGTACCGCAAACACTTTGCCATAACTTCATCCCGTTGCTCAGTTAGTTCCGAGTCGAAAGTTGTGACGTACCTGACTGTCAATTAAAGTGAACGCCTAAGGTTTTTGCATTTGGCAGCATTCTTCGTCAGAATTTTTTTTTTGTTGTCGGGTCAGATTAATTGTTAATAAGTATGTATTTTTGTGTGTGCATGAGAGAAAGTGATGCTTCCGACTTTGTACTAACATAGTGGCCTACAGTGTGTCAGTGAAGTTTTTATTATACAGAGAAGTATTAATCAATACATTAAAGCAGCACTTCATAGAAAACTTATTTTTGTGCTACATGCTGTGAAATTTGAAGTATTTTAACTTTCAATAAGTGTGAGTGATATCCTGTTGGCCTACAAATATTTTTGCTAATCATGTCACAACACGTAGTGAAATGTGTGCCGCATGTTTTCATGTCACTTGCTCATGCATTTAGGTAATACCTTTTGTATGGACAAAAATTAGTATTACTTAACAGTTTATTTCATTAGGCCTATTTCATGTATAACACTTCTGTAATATTTACAGGTTTGTAATAGCTGATGACTAGCACTATCTCATGTATCAGAAAGCAGCACATATGATGTTCTTGGATTTTGTATATTCAATATTAGTAACAATTGTTATAAAAGAGCTGCAAAAATTATTTTGTTTAGTTTGGTTTTTTTTCTATTCCTTTAATACATACAATGTTGTCAAGTTGCATTCCTAAGGTTCGTACTTTTATTTAGCTGGAGACATGTTGCAGATTCGACAAAGGTAATGAGATGTTGCTCTGAAACAGCAGCTGAAGACTCCTGCGTTTATATTGTGCGTCAGCAACGTCTGCAGCTGACATGCTAACTCATTTGTAAACCAGTAACTTTATGACCTGCTGTCACATCTGTTGGGCATTATTGCAGTCGTATTCCGTTGTAAATTATTTTGCCACATTGGCATCATACCACTATATTGAATACTTATCCTTTACATGTATACATATTCTGAATGTATGAAGCTGTTGTAAGAAGCTGGATTATTTATTGATGTTAAAGAGATGTGAAGTGTAGCCCCTGCCATTTAACCAATGACTGTGTAGATATGAACATAATGGCATCATAAATAACTGAAACTGGTTTCCTTTTTTTCACTTGGTGCGTGTTTGATTTGAAAGCACTTGTTAGTAATCTAGATGTAAAAGAGATTCACATGTAAATATTGCTGTTGACCATACAAATACACACATCAAAAAAATTTTATTTAATGCTTGTTTGCAATGATCAAATGCTTATTAGGTAATTAGAGCTAGGGTGATGTAATATAGGCTGCTTATACAAGAAGAATTCATTCATGTTTGAAACTAAAAAGTTAAAATGACATACAGAAAGAAATTTCACCTGTTACGTAGGAACTGGTTGTGTTTTCATTTTGTCACATTATTATTATTCATTATGATACATTGGCCCCCTTGGACGTCCAGTAGGATGCATACTTGCCATGACATACTACAATCAAGTTGTCAAAGTCATCCTGAGGGAGGCATTCTCTTTTTTGACTGCAGCCTCGATGACTTTTTGACGTGTTATGGATGGGATTGAATGTGGAACAATTGCACACTTAAGCATGCCCCACGCATGTTCGATACAGTTCACGTCCGGTGAGATTGCAGACCATTCCAGTCTGGCAATGTCGGATTCCTAGAAAAGGGTTTGCTCCACCCCTTCTCGACATGATCTTTCATTGTCTTGCATATGAACGAATTTATCACAGATTTTTTAATGTGATGGTCATACAAATGGTTGCAGGACGTCAGGATCATTGTGCCGTTTAAAGGGACGAGCTATTCCACAGCCCCAGCATTATCCTAGCTTAAACTTGACATGCTCCCTGGGATGGGCGAACTTCTTTGACATGCTGCAGCCCGGCCTATGATTCCTGACGTTTTGAAGCTCTAGGGTGACGACTATCAGGAGGTTGCTGTGTGGCTCTTTTGAATACAAAGCTATCTTGGAGTGAAGATGGCGTGTCCTGGGGCTATGTGACACTAAGTGTGACTGCTGATACTTACTCGATATTCGTGACATGTCACTTCGGTTGACTACAACATGGTTTAGAACAGTTGTCTGTGTTGTACCTTTCTGGGTCATTGTGACAATGCTTGCTTGGTTAAACTGCTTTATCAATCACCAAGACATTTTTACGTGATTGACAACATGTACAAGCTGCGGCCATGCTAGCAGATGAGTTGTCTACTCTTCCATTGTAACCACCAGAGAAATTTGCATGCGAGTGGTCACACATAAGTGGATGATCACGCCGATGTTTCAAAATCATTTACTGTACCAAACGATAAATTGTACTGTAAATGCATTAAGAATAGATTTTAAATTTATTTTCTGTACTATTTGCCATTATGCAAAAAATTTTTTGATGTGTATATTTTATGTCATTCAATGTTTCAGGAGCATTGTTGAAGAACATTATCTTTAAAGTTCCTATATACATGTACATCCATTTTAGGAGCATCGTTATACGTAAAACAGTCTTTGTTATTGGTAACATTAGACTAAATATCTTGTATGACAAATACATTACATTCCAGACATTCTGTGAACAGCTGTACCAGATTCATATATAGTAGTTTAGCAGTCTTCACTGGAATTTTGAAACATAGCACTGCACAATTAGTTAAACCAACATGTCTGTGTAAATTGGGCCTAGTTGTGTGGTTCGTTTATTGCACCTATTCAAAAAGTTTTCTTTAGTCAGTTGTTAATATTGTTGAATGGTTACTAATCACATTAATGACTGTGGAGTGTAGGACCCACACAGTTACCTTAATATAAATTAGTATTAACTAAACAGAGCCATATTTTCTGTTAGGAGCCGTATAGGTTGCAATGGCAAGATTTCCCATTTAAATAGTTGAATTATTTTCAGTATTGTTTTGTGTGGTACTATTAATTTAATTGTGACAGTATATTACAACTAAAGTTTGCAACCGGTAGGAATGGATGGCAGGGGCTGGGATAAACATTAATAATACTGTAGCAGTAAACTGTATACTGGGAAGTTTAGAATCTGTTATGCCCTGAATGAGGTAGTTTATAAAAAAGCAGGAGCCACTTCTACTTTCATTTTATGTTCACATGTTATCTGTACTTGATTTACAAGCTTGTTGTTTGGAACTGCTGACTGGATAGTTTTGTACCATTAATCTTATTTCTTTTGTAAGATACTTCCTAAAGGTTAATCGTGGTGATGGTTATTGGAATTAATAAATTTTTATTATTTTCTTAAAAATTAAATAAATTTATTTTATCATTTACCTCCAGTAATATATTTGTTTAAAACATTTTGGTGATGACATGTCAAAAATGACTTTTTGTCTGTCGTTTTGGCAATAGTTTTTAAATTATTTTTTTATTTGATGCATAACTTTGTGTTGTGACCCTTTTTATAAGTAGCATTTGTGTCAAACCATCCCCTGGCGATTTCGATAGGAAGTATTTGTCTTAGGAGACTTGATAGTATGGCCAAGTATTTATTTTGGTCTTAGTTATGTTAGTTAACACTGCGAAGTAGGTACGTTAATTATTGCATTACTGTAATTATACATATGTTTTATTAATTTGTTTAATTGTAATAAACAGAAATCTACCTCACAACCAGCAAATGCTACCCTCAGGGACGAAATAGAACTTTATGTATGTATAAACGATCTTATTTCAATATAAATGAGCAATTGTTTCATTTGGAGTAATACTGTAAGTAAATTGGGAGAGATTTTTTACATAATGTACAGTAAACAAATATGATGAAGGAATACATTTTTATTATAATGAAACAAATAAAACTATGCTATTAAAATGTGATTATTTGTGTGATTGAATTTCGTTCTCCTCATTATTCATACTATGTATATTCAAGTACTGAGAATACGTTAATGGCAATTCACAGGAAATATCACCTGAATTTTCTTGCAAATGTAGCTGTCTAATTTAACTAAATGTGACACTACAGTTTGTAGTAGATATTTTCGTAGTATTCTGTTCAGTTAAGTCAGAACACTTTAAAATATATGTGAAAAGTAAATATTCAGTTTGAAGATACAGCATACACTTAATTAAATGTTAACATTTTAACATAACACTTCAAGTAGTACATACAGCTTTTAAATTCCTCGATGTAAACGCAATAATTGCTCAGTGTTTTGGGTACCTTTGTGTACATAACATATTGCCGTAATTTGTTTCACATTATTATTGTGTTAGAATTGAGCACTTGCAAAAAAAAATTATTTTTTATAGTAGTACAGTAGAGTCTTGTTATAGCGAAATGTCACGGTTCTGGGTTCAAACTTTGCTATAGCCGTGTCTTCGCTATAGCCGAATTTGGCTGATTCTGACCCCTAAACCCAAAAATTGCATTAAAACTGTCTTTAATCTTATTTAATTACAAAATAGTAAATTATTTTAAGGAAATATAGGTTTATTTTAACAGGTAAGTATGTGCTGGTTACAGTGATACCCAACAAGTATGGGTGCAACTATTCACTAAGTCAAAACGGGCCAAAAACTCCGCCGCATCATGTAAGTTTGGCTATCTATCGCTGGACCGCCTCAATAGTGTCTCGTCCGTGCGGGCGCACAGCAAGAGTGCATACGCCGGCAGTCAACATGATTACACTGCCGGCCACTGCAGACCAATGTAATCAGTTTACCGAGTGTAGCAATTAACTTATTTATTTTGGCATGTTCTGTGTGCCCTTTCACACTGTGGCACGTGTCGAATAATTTGTGCGCTTGCCCGAGACATATAAAAATCAGCTTGGACGGGTGAATGTAACTGTTCACTTGTCCGTTGGGCAGGTAACGCAAGTGTTATTTGCCAGCAAAAATAAGTGACGCCAACATTGGTAGTTGCTTTATTTTTGCGCTCTAGTCGTGAACTGTGTTTAGCGGCGGCACGAAATTGGAAGCCATGTAGTAGTAACAGAAGTGCGCGCACGTGTATGCATTGACTTTGAGCAAGGTCACAAGTTTGTGATTTTATTCCGGCAGTGTGCCGACAGAAAACATATCTGACCTAACATGAGGGCTACCAAATCTAGATGGACAGTTCGTTGAAAAGCAGTGCTAAAGCTAGACATGCTCGTATTCACACACGGCCCACCACCCGTGATTTTTTTTACTTTTAATTTTTTTTTCTTCTCCTTCAGCTGTCCAAACAGACTCGTTCCAAGACAAAAAAAGGTGACTTGTTCCCACGCTCTTCCTGACGGTGTGTAAGATACTTTAACAATCCAACGGCCAGCCCGCAAGGATTTATTGCTTCTCGCTCAAGATTATGGGACGTTTAGTGTGTTAAATTATAATTAGTTTACAGTAAATGTTGAAATTGCCATTAAACTAAAAGATAAAAACACGTACGGCCGATGTGTGCATGAAAGTGAATCAGAACACTGACAATGGCACAGGAGACAGTAACGCATATGCGTCCTCTCATCCGCCGTCCTTGTTGCTTATCTCTAAAAGCTGAAGGTCTACAGAGTAAAATATGAGCTGTAGCAAGCTCAGCAGAGATAAGCATGAGTAGTTGTGTGGGTGCGTGTGTGAGTGAGACAGACAGTGCTATCATCTCTCCCAGCTGGCGGCTATTATTCGTAGTGAAGAAACAGCATAAGAAACAGCATATGTCCGCCGTTATTCAGTCAGAACACGCAGTTCTTGTTCCAAATAGCCGTGTCTTCATCTGAGCTGAACGGAAGCTCCTAATTATTAAAGAAATATATTTTTTTTTTTTTTGGCGGGGATTGAGAATACTGTCGTAGTTGCCTTGTCATAGTAACCGATGTAGTAGTTGCGGGGCTCGCCTGTACGTATATCAAAATCCAGCATCGTAATCGGTAAATAAAATCAGAAAAGCAAGCTGTATATGAAACTCCACACGGTTGAAAAGGGGCGGGGGAAATAATGGGCGCAATTCTATTTTTAGAACAACGCACACTTTGGGGGCGGAAGCAAGATGTCCAGGTAGAATCATGACTCCCGACTCCCCTGACAGTGCCAGCCCGCGAGATTGGAAAACATGTCACATTTTGCTCTGCAGTGGCTCTTGGCTCCCAGACGCCCGCGCATGCGCACTCGCCGTCACTCCCTAGAGCTGCGCAGTGGCTTGATACAGACCCCCTCCGCATCTGCACCCCCCTCACTCGGCTTTCCACAAACAAGCGCGGCTATGTATTAGTGTGCAGAGCAACAGTTCTTGTACAATATTTGGCTAAGGCGGACACAGGTTTATTATAAAACTACTCAATATACGTGAGTGATGTCTACGTAGTAATAGCATCTAAAGAATAGTACACACGTCTGTACCCGTTTCAGGTCCTCCCGTTTTATCTAAATTTTTGTTTTGTCGAAAATAGCGTAGGACGTACATGGTGTTTTCGCGGTCTTTTCAGAGGGCTATGTACCAAATGTAATTTTCCGCGTTTTGATGCGTGGAAACAGTGGAGCGATAAGGTTCAGCTTTCCACACTGTACGGTAACAACATCGCTTCTATTCGCGGCGCACCAAAATAGTGTGCAGTGTATTCACTACTCTTCTCCCTGCGTGACTTAAGCGGAGACCGTACAATTTTATATGTGGAAAGATTGTAGTTATAGGTGATTCGGAATAAAGTGAGCACTAAAAAAAGCCCTGATTAATTTCTATTTTCTGCAAGTTTATATCTTTCCGCTACATGTAAACATCAACATTGCCATGTGCTTCTATTTACATAGTCTTGTACAATGTTTACATTTACGTTACAGTACTCCGATAAATTTTAGCTACAATAATATGTACTCATTAAATGCACGGGGGCTGAATACATGCTATACTCGGTAGTAATCTTAGTTATAAATACCTGCGAGTTAACGTCTTATAACATTGGTTTCTCTGCGTCTACTCTAACGGCGCTATTAATTACCGTTACGAATCTCGTAAATCCATGCACAGTATATTCGAACTTTTAAATTAAAACCGTCACTAAAAAAACACACGACACACGCAACTCAAGAATTAAAATTCCGTTCAACATAC
>PNEQ01077698.1:0-45111 GCA_003012365.1 Medauroidea extradentata
CTAGCACTAGGGACCAAGGAACCCATCCTGGTATAGTACCCACCAATACTCACGAGCCCCGGAGCAACATCGCACCCCTGCGAGTGTGTATGTGGTTACTCCCTTCGGATACTAGAGCGTGGCAACGCTCCGACACCTCAAACAGGGAGATGCACGACCGTCGTTGGATTTCTCCAACGCGGGAACACACCTTAACCACGCTGCTCGCATCAGGAAGAAAACACTCTGATGCCTGCGTTTGATGGGAGAGGCGGCGGTACTGAAGAGTAGTCACAAAGGGTTATGGTATTCTGCTGGCCGCCGTGTGTGTGAAAGACGCAACACGACACTTAAGTTGGCTCGTCTTGCTATCGTGCGTATCTGCCTCCATCACTGCCAGAGGCGGTTGGTGAGTAAAATGGACAGGTTGTGTTCGCTGGCGCAGAAGAGGCCCTAGCAAACATTTGTCGGGCACGCGAGTTCGCACCGCGCGGCACCGCTGGAGGGGAATTAAGCTCTACGAGGTAGTAGCGCTGGTGTAATAGGAATTCCTGTGAAATGGCTGGGTTGCCAGGCTTTCGCCATTACAGGAGATCGAAGAGAGTGGTAATCGTCGCGTTTGAGTAATGAGTCAATGAGCTCGTTGGAAGGGAGTTTATGTTAGGAAGAATAGACGAGGGGCGTTTCGTGCGCAGAGGATAAATGGAGACTCAGTAAGAGTATCTGTATTACTATTGTGCTTTGACCTACCTGTAAAAGACGTATTAATAGTACTGGTGCGTCATTGTAATTGTAACCGTAATTGTTGCTTTGGGCATTCAAGCGTGCTATGGTCATTGTCAGTGTTTTGAGATGATACGCGTGAAACAAGGAACTGACATGTAATGATATCAAGTGTAGAGAGTGTAGTGGCGAGTCCTGAATTCGCATCGAATTGTGTGAACCTTTGGAATGTGGAATAAGGTTGTTCGAATATTGTATCAAGAGTGCTTAAAAAGTCAATACATGGTTTATTCTAAAATGCGTTTTTCCTTGCTCAGGAACGTAAAGAGTAGACCCCTAATCTCTGATAAGCTAGAAGCATAGGTCAGTAGATGCAAAGGACAGTAGTCCCATTTAACCTTGTTTGTTATCTTTGTTCGTTGTTGTTCATGTTGGATAGGCTTAGGCCTTGTACGAAGAGTCTGGGTAGTCCGGCTCAACTTTAAACTTATTATTTGCCCGAATTTTACCTCTAAACAGAAACTTAACAATAGTAACTTATTATCCTTTCAACATTTACGACCTAAAGTTTACGTTGCCCTCGAATTCTTTTCTTTAGCATGTAGAGGTTATCTGAGAGCTATTTTACCATTGCAGTAGGGCGGTACCATCAGTGAAAGAATTTATGGGTCAGGCTTATTCTGTTTGTGGGGTTGAAAATCAGTACCTCCTGCCCTGGCTGGTACTCAACTGACCTCTGTTGAAGGCCATATTGCTGCTTGTCCTTTTTTTATGTTTGCCAAGGCCTGACAATGAATTGACTTCCACTAAGCCCAAAGGTGTTTGCTCTCACGTTCCTCGACTTTCTGATTCAACATACTTCAGGGGGCAAGACAGGCTCACTGCCATATAAGAGTAAAAAGGGACTAAAGCTAGTACTTTGCTGGCATGCCACATTGTATGCAAATGTGACCAAGGGTAGGAACACATCCCAATCCCTCTGATTGTCACGTAGTGTGACATCATAGACGTCAGTGTGGCATGCAATCTCTCCACTGCCCCATTACAAGATGGCCTATAACCAGAAGTCATTGTGCCGTGAACATCCATGAGATTTAACTGTTCCTTGATGACTGCGAACTAAAGACTTTATCTCTTTCGGTTAAGATAGAATTAAGGTTGAGATGTCTAAATATTTCATTATCTAGCAAAAATTGGGCTACTTTGTATGCAATCCCCATCAGTACTGCTCTCGTTTATGCCCAACATGTACTGTAATCTATGCAGGTGATGCAATAGTTATTTCCGTTGTAGGTTTTAGGAAACATGCCCAAACAATCGATACTGACTATTTCAAAAAGGTTCTCCAGGTGGAGTAGGTTGGAGGAATCCCATATGTTTTTTGTTAGTTCCTTTTTTTGTTTGTCAGTCATTGCAAGTTCTAACATAGGCTTCCAACTGCTTACTCATTTCCTTCCAGTAATATTTGTGCTTAATTTTGTCTACGCTCCTTGCCAATCCTAAATTTCCACTGACCAATGGGTTATTGTGTGCCTAATTCAAGATCTCTGCCTTCAACTTATTGGGAACCACAAGCAACTGTCTACCTTCAGACCTAGTGTTAATTTTAGACAGTACACCTTCCTTTAGACAAAAATTCTTGGCCAGCCTACAGAGTTTAGTCTGACCTTGAGGGCTTTTCAACTTATTTGATCAGAGGTTCTAATCTGGATCGCTATGCTGGGCTTTCGCTAGTTCGTAACCTAGTAAAGAGAGCACTGGCACATAGGGTTTTCTCCTCGTCTTTGTGTTCATCTACATCAACTTGGTTTCTGTTCAAACTATCCACATGTGCATGTTTCTTCCAAATTAAATATTTAATTTTAAATTGGTATGCCATCATTTCAGTGCCCACCAGGTAATTCTCCCTGTACTATGTGCATTCATCTTCAACTTATGAAGGTAGCATAAGCTATGATGATCTGTAACTACTGTAAAGGGTTTCAAATACAAATATGGTCTAAACTGGTCAAGAACATACACTCGAGGTGAGGGTATCGGGTCTCTATTAGGGTCAATGTTCTACTGGCATATGCAACTGGATGGAGTTTTCCATCCCTTCACTGCATTAGTATAGCTCCTATACTTTATGTACTGGCATCTGTGAGAACTTCAGTTGGGTCATTTTCTTGAAAATGGACTATATGTAGGTGAAGAGGTAAGTTTGTCCTTAAGGGTCTGAAAAGTAGATTCTCGTTCCTTTTTTCAAACAAAATTTCTATTTTTCTTGACTGGACAAAGGCTTTGAAATTCGAGAAAAAATTTTTCACAAATTTTTTGTAAAATGAGGCCAGTCCTAAAATAACTGGTGTTATTACAGCAGCTAAATTACACCACCATGCAACCTGCCTTTATACCACTGAACTGTAAGCTTAAATAAAGTGTACTAACTCTAAATCAGTATTGAAAATATTTGAGTGAACCATTTCCAAGAGTAACTTAAGCGAAAAAGCAAAAATATAAAAATAATTGTTTTCCTAAATTTTTATATTGCGAGATTATATAATTATTTTCTCCATTACCTTCAATGGTAATCAATTCGAATGGAGAACTTGTTTTAATAGTTTTTAGAAGCTCTTGTAGACTGTATTGACCTACTGGAATTTTTATTGCAGTTTCCTTGCCTCCCCCATTTTTAAAATAGAGTCTGTTTTTTATGACCATAATATGTAGAATTGAACTAAAGCAACAGAGTACGGTTCTGTTTCTAAAGGACAATGAAGCCTTATCTTTGAGACCGATTTTTCACCAGTCAGTTTGAATACTGTACTCATTTATTAACAAATGCAAAAATTTGTAAGTGTAGGAAGATAACACTTATAATAGCTTATAAGGGACAATGCCAACTTTCTTTGTATGTTCCAGCAAGATGATTCAAATCTTAAACACATTCATAGCGATTTTGTTGCTGATATGTCTTTTGAGAAATTTAGGTAGACTTGTTTAAATGCTGGTACCAGGAATATGGCTACATCACAATAGGTATGACCCATAAGCTAAACAAAGGCAGGTTTCGTAAAAATATTAAAGCCTTCGTTTTAACTTGGAACATTTACAATAATGGGTTGGCCCAAATAGTCAGATAGCTGAGTTTTCTTTGATTTTTAATGGAGGGATTTCCATTAATAACTAGCAGTATTTGCTTTTCTTGAGTGTATTTATATACCGTAATTATTTCAATAAACAAAACTGTGCCTTCAGGTACATTAAAAGTTTTTGGAACTTTAAAAAATATTTTGTCATCTGACATTACAACATAAGTTTGATAGATGTAAATTTTTTTTCTTCAATCTAGTTATTTGTTAATAATTTTCTAGTGTAATAATTATATTATTTACTCTACCCCCCATTATAAAAATATATTCAGTCTGAATGTTTCCCGGTTAAAATAATGTTTCCTTTACACTGTGTCTTCTGTTGGACTGGCAATGCTCTAAGTTGACTACATCATTAGGTGCAATAGGATTTCCCACATTTCTAAGCCTTTTCTTTTCAAAATCTATATTTTTATCTTCTTCAAAATATGTAAGAAAGGTTTTATCCAAAGATCTGTTATTTCTTGTTAAAGCAGTTACGAAGTCACTTGACTGTGAGTAGGAAAAAGTATAATTGGTGTTGATCTTGCCAGTAGTTGAAAATTTGCCCCTGTGTTGTTTAATTTGATGATTAATCCAAGAAGTTATTAATGCATTTCTGCATATCTTCATCATTTATTATAAGTTGAATAATTGCTGAAAAATTTTAATTATGTGAAGAGAAGTATTGCATTTAGATGCATAAGTGACCACATATCACCTGATCAAAATTCTGTATTCTGTTATCTTCGTAGGAAATATTATCTGTAAGATAAGTGATTATTTTCGGGAAGGGTCTCTACGAAATGATTTGAAGTAGTATGTTTTGTTAGCTTCCTTCCAGTAGCACACCCAGTGTGTTACAGGTTTTATTGAAATTTTAACTTTAGTTCCACACTCCTGTTCTAGAGAAAAGATAGGTAACACATTTATCATAAACACTCCTTGGAAATATTTAATGTTTAACTTTTTAAGTATTTTATTTACATAAAACTTACTAAGCAGAGTTACTTTTTTTAGTATTTCTCACTCCTTTCCCTTGTTTTTCCATCATTAAATTATGTCTATGTTCTTCCAGCTCTTGATTTCTCTTCTTAAAATTAATTATCAATGTAGTGATAGATTAGGTGCCCCCTGCCAATGCTCCTAGAGCTCCCAATGCTGCAAAAATCAAGGGCAAAACTCCACCCTTGGGAGACTTTTAAACTATTTCCCATTTTAATTTCTTTATATATTTTCTTGAACTGTGGAACTGTAATTGTTAGTCATGCCTTTGCTTTCCTTTAATTTCTGGTTTATGCGTTTGAGTTGGTCTTTTGTCTGGTGTGAAGTGTGCAGGCACTTCCCCCTGCATTATTAAAATTTATGTAAAAAATTTTGTCTTATTTCAATTAAAATCTTTAATTAAAGGTAGTATGCCTTGCTCAGTATTGCTTCAAGTGTTCGGGATGATACAACACAATATTCAGTAGCTTACTAATTACGGACATTAGTAAATTAAATTCAGTTTTCAAAATTTAATTATAAAATACAGTCGGGAATTTTTATGTAGAATTTTTTTTTTTTTTTTTTTTTTAGATTCTGAGCTTGTTTTGTTTGAAATTGATCGTAGTATAAATTTTAATTAATTTTGTAGACATAACTTTTTCTTGTATTTTTCTTATTTTTGGAGTTTTGGCAAATTTTAGTAGTTTATTAAATTTTCGTGGTGAAGTGAGTAACTTTTTGTATTGCAAGCTTCTCCATTCTGTAGGATTTCTGGCGCCAACATTGTGGTCAGATCGTTGGCTTCACGGAGTTGCTCTGCGACACGAGTAATTGACGCACGTTGGTCAACTGTTACCTTCGTCTGATTAGAGTATTGCGCAGAATAGTCCATCCCATTTGCTTTTTTTGTCTCTAATTAACAGTTTTATATTAAAATTATATGTTTCTTCGTTGTAAAATTTGTAAATGTAATAATTGTAACCCTTATTGTACAATTTTAATGTATACTTTTCAGTTTTCAATAGCTGGGATCTTGTTTTATCACTCCGCTGGGGCATGCCTTTATCTACCATTAACGTCTGGAATTTATCAGTCGTGCAGAGATGGCGAAAGGGAATGGTCGTGTAACTGGCGCTGTGAAGCAGAGGTGCCAACTACTACGGATTATCCATAGTTTATACGAAATACGATGGTTTACTACAGAAGTACGGATTCTGTTAATAAACTACGGATTTATTAGCTTCCGCCCGACTGTAAATGAACAGGCATGTTCCATTGTGTATGCATGTATTTCGATTCGTAACTCTGTGGATCGTATGACGCGCTGTTTCTTTTCCCACGCTCTGGCACACACACATTGTTTTCTTTCTCACTTTTTTAGTTTGCCGAAACCATATTTTGGTGTAGAGTATTTACAAACTAGTGTGTTTACACTTTACGCTGCATGCGTCAGAAGGTTCTCGTATGTTGTATGTATCTCATACAATTTATTGTTCATATTACTTCGGGCGAGACCGCAATCTTCCGACTTATTGATTAGTTGTTGTTGACTCATGCAGTCGAATCGAGTCGTGCATGATTATTGTTTCTTCCTCCGCTGATCAGCCATATTGGAAACCTATCCACGTTGCAGTATTTTAACGAATGTATGTTGATGTAATGTTTAAATTTGAGAATGAGTTTGAAAGAGAAGAATGTTGAAAAATACCATTCAGAATATTCACAGTTGTGGACACGTTTAAGTTCTTCAAATGTATCTCAACAACACGTGTTTTGTGAATCGTGCAATTGTGACTTAGGTGTAAACACGGTAGCAAAGATGCCGCCGTCAACACATAGTTACGGTAAATACAAGTCAAGCATTTTCAAAGTTAGAAGTTTCGAGGATAAAATACATTATAATTAAGTGATGCTGTAGTTCCAACAACAAATGCCGAAGTTACCGACGAACAAGTAATGTGACTGTGTATAGGCCTATACATTTAAAGGCAGTGCTAGAATTGCCGTAAGAAATAATCGTAAAAATTGAACACACACTTTTGAGTGATGCATGCTATAACATACCGTACCATTGCTTAGCCGCCATAAGAGGGATGGACACCTGTCAATTTCTTATGGTGCGGTTACGGTTGTTTCTATACGGCTACTTTAAGGTCAATGTAGCTTGGGTTACATTCACTACGGAAAAATACTGAAAAATACGGATTTTTCACAAAATTACTACTGAAAGCTTTGGTAAATGGTTGACACCTCTGTGTGAAGTGGGGTTGGCGTAAGAAGCTGAGAGGGCTTGGCTGCGTATGACAGGCTCAGTCCTAACCTTTGTTTCAGGCCTTGTAATTTCATAACTTGAATAAGGTGTTGGAAATTATAAATAAAGTTGTCATGGGTAGTAGATCCCGTGGGATTGTAGTGCAAATGTTCAACATCTACAGCTTTGTTTTCTTTTCGCTGCTACAGTACCTGTAATAAAAAATTTGGGAATCGGTACTGTAAAAAACAGGACATGGTAGTAGCTTAACCTCTACATAATTGCTGTTGTTGAAATATCAGAATTGATGTTGGAATAACTTTTTTTACGCTACCGATTAGTGCCCATGTACGTAGAATGATGTAACTATGGAACTACTTTGAAGGAAAATAAAATGCAGCATGAGCTAAACTCTTTTCTTTTAGTAAACCGTACCCGTGTAATATTGCACGCTTCAAAATATTTAACAACCTGAAAGTTTTAACTATGACCTCAATAGTTTTTGACTACCGTCGACGAGTATAATAGCACATCAGCAGAGAGTCCCGCTACTTCTAGTGCCCGAACAGGGACTTGAGAGAACCTAAGTATGTTGGGAGGCCCTAGGATCCAACAACTTTGCCGGGAGAAATAAAGGCCAATCCTGCAGCAGTGACATAACTTCGGGAGTGCCTATGCTGCGGCGGAAAATGCTGAGAACATCCTTGAGAGCAACAGCAGTTCCAGGGCTGCAACAGTTCAAAGGACAGTGGCAGAAGATCACTACTAGCCGAATGTAAGTTAGCAGCAGAGAACATCGTAATCAGGTCGTTGTGTACGATGGTGTCACAGGTGAAGCTCGTGAAGGAGTAGCGAACAGAAGATTTTTTTTTGTGTTTTTAATTAAATCCTTTAGTCACGTACTAAAATATTATTCTCTCTTTTTTTTTTTGTGGTGTTATTTTGTATGAGTTGAGGTTAGGTCTAGACATCAGTCTTTCTGTTTGGTTATGGCACACACATTAACTATATCTAAAGCTATGGCATTAAAAGGGTTAGAGTCAGCTAAAAGTTCATTTAGTCAAGATTTTGAAGTTGCTGGTTGCAGTAATGAGGTATAAATTTCTTGTAATGAAGAGAGTAATACGAATGGCACTACCTCAGAGACAGGTAGTCCCATATGAAAAAGTATATCTGTGGTAGATCTGGCAAGATTTGAAATTGGCCAGATCTGGCATCAAGAGATAGAAAAATATACACTAATTCATATCTGGCCCAGATCTGGCCAATTTCATGTATTGCTTTTTTCCATCTGGGGTGAAATGTGTTTGGTGATCTGCTGTTGGGGATGAAAGGGAACTGGCAGTCGTAATTAAATAAATGTTAGAAGCACAGAGTGGGGCACTTATAGGAGAAATTAAAGAACTATAAACAGAGTTAACAGAATACAGGTAGGAGTTAAATAATGAATTAAAACCGAGGTCAGAATTGGAGGATAATAGCACCGGAAGGTTGTTCGAGGTTGAAGGGATTATAGAGGTATTGGTGCTGGGTCAAGTTGGCATCACTAGCAAAAATGAAAAGAATACCAACAAACAAACAAATTTAGGAAAACAGGCCATAATATTAGTGGAGTTAATTAAATAATAATCAGGGTGAGATTGCGAACATAAATAGTGCATAAGTAGTAAAGAAAAGTGTCGAGAAAGAAAGTGTCGAAATAAATGGACAGATGGGTGAAATGGAAAAGGAAATTTTGAAAATTTAGTATCCAAATTAAATAAAGTGGAGGCTGAATTACGAGTACAAGGGGAAAAGATCAATGAATTCAGGGAATAGATTGCGAGGGAAATGTGAGTACTGTATGTTGAGTGGGTGTGCAGAAACATACGGTTCAGTCAGTCGTATCAAGAAAGAGAAATCCCCAAATTTTCAGGTGATTCTGGTATTCACCCCAAAAATACCTAAACAAACTGAAAGATTTCTTTTTAACTTTTTGCTGTAATGAGGAAGAAAAGTTAAGTGTTGTTAAAAGATCAATCGTAGGCATTGGTGCAAATTGGCTCAAATTAGTAGAGGACAGAGTGAAATGTGTTGGTGATTTTGAGAAGGAATGTACTGGGGAATACAGAATTCAGGGAATTAACAGGGCACAGTTGTATTAAGAGAAATATAAAAATGGTGGCTTAGAAAGCCACCTGGGCAGAATGGTGGAAAGGTCAAAATATGATGGTGTTCTCTTTAGTGAAGAGGAAGTTATCACCCAAGTATATTCACAAACTACAGTAAATGTATAGGAAGGGCTTTTAAGAAAGGAGGTAGCCACCATAGAACAATTGAGAAAAATATTTTAAAAACTAGGCAGAATATATAACCTTAGAATCAATCAAGGGAGCCAGAGCAGGATAAACCTTGACCAACCGAACCTAGAGAGAGTAAATTTAAACAGATTTTAACAACACAGAGGAGTGGATAGATTTAACGATAGGAGAAGGGTGCTACAAGATGGATGCAGAATAACAACCAAGGAAATATAGGTACAACCACAGACAGGAAGAGGATAACTGGCAGGGAGAAAGAAGCAGAGGTGGATTTAATAGCAACTGGGGAAGATGGGTCAGTGATCAGAACTCTGGAAACGGCTACAGACTACTAGGAATTGAAGGGTATAAAAGCGTACAAGGAGAGTGGAGAAGTGATAGGTTTGGTGGCAGAATAACTGATGGGAAAATGCATGGAGCAAGGGATGATGGTCAGGATAGAAACAATGACTGGAGCAATAATCAGGGAAATTAGTGATCAATGGCGGGGAGAAGGTATTTGAAGAAAGGCCAGTTCACATGGCTGCTGCTATATTCATTGATGATAAGGAATTTTTATTGGACAAGGGACAACAGGATGCGAGCAAGGTGGTGGTACCGTAATTAACATGTAGAATAGGGGATCAAGATGTAGTGGTCTTGTTTGACTCAAGGTCAGAAGTGTCAGGAATCTCTAAACAGTTCTTATACAGTTTATCTAAGAGAGTAACAGTATACCCAACTTTGCCTGTTCCACAGTTTACAGTAATTGGAGAAACTAAGGGAAAAAGTAAAAGGATAAATAAACAGATATTTTTGAGTTTTCATGTAATCGAGCAGTAATATAGGACAAATTGCTTGGTGATACCAAAGCTAACTAAAGAAGTTATCATTGGAATTGATTTCATGCATAGCTACCATGTAATTGTTCATTTTGCCAAGGGTAGTATTCAGATCATGGAAAACAGTTATAAAATGTTGAGTAAGGGAGCAGTGTGTAATCGGCAGGCAGGTGTTTTAAGGACGCAAATGATAGATGAATGGGGAACTGGACGTGAAAAAATATTAGGTGATTCAGTTGGTGAAGATTTGTTGGAAATTAATCACATTGAAATTAACACATGGGAACAAGAACTAGACAGGAAAAAATTAGATTAAGGTAGTTGTTAACAGAGTGTAGGGATGTATTTTAAAGTGAACCAGGCCTAACCATTTAGTATATTGTGATAATACCAATGACAGATAAAACACCATTCAAAGAGAAAACCTTCCCCATCCCATGGGCATGCAAGGAGGAAGTTGAAAGGCAGATGTGCCACATGGAAAGAAAAGGTATTAAGGGCGTTCAAGTGGGGAAATATCATAATTTTATGTATGTATAAAATAGGGTTAGATTCGTAGACATTATTTAAGAGTACATTTTCCTCTTACGAGAAAAATTTAGCACAGCCAGTTTTTCCATAATGTCAGTTCAAAGTCAAAATTTATATATTTTTACTTGATGCAAAACTTGAAAACTAGTAAACATAATGAAATATAAAAAATCACATCAAAATTACATGCCACGGTCTACGGCTTGAATGATATAGAAACCCTTTACATAAATATTTAGTATTTTTTAAAAAGAAATTTAGTAGTACTAAAAAATTAGCAAATTTTTTTAAGTACGAAACGTTTTTGTAAAGTGTTTTTATACGCTTCAAGCCGTAGGCCGTGGTATGTAGTTTTGATGTGATTTTTTTCCATTTTTTTATGTTTACTGGTTTTCAAGTTTTGCATGAAGTAAAAATGTACAAATTTTGACTTTGAACTAACGTTATGGAAAAACTGGCTGAGCTAAATTTTTTTCGTAAGAGGAAATTGTACTCTCAAGTAATGTCTACAAAACTAACCCTATTTTATACAAATATAAAATTATGATTTTTCCCCACTTGAACGCCCTTACAGAAAGATGTAACAACAGTCAATTTGTCAATCCACTAGTATGTGCTAGGAAAAAGGATGGGAGTGTTAGGTTTTGTCTAGACATAAGAGGTTTATAGGATAGAACAGTGCCAGATAGACAGAGCCCAATAGAACCAGATAAGGTACCTTATTTAATTACTTTTTTGGCGCTAAGTACTGTACATTGTTACAACTGACTTCATAAAAGGGTTTTGGCAAGTGCCTCTACAGGAAGAGGACAGAAAATACACTCCGCTTCTATATCAAGGAAGTTTATATAAATTAAAAGTGCTACCTTTTGGTTTACCAAACAGCGTGGGGGAATGTTGTAGAGCCGTAGATGCATCGCTAGGGCCAGAACTTGAGACCGAAGTAAATACTTCGTGAATTATGTGTTAATTGCCAGAGACTTTCAACCAACATTTAGAAATTCTTGGCCAACTGTCACACAGGTTAAGGGAGGTCAATGTCACTGTAAAATTGTCAAAATCAATGTTTTTGAGAATAGGTGTAGAATTTTTAGGTTTCAGATTAAGTGCAGAAGGCAATAGGCCAAACCCTGAAAAGGTATGTTCCCATTTAACTCTGGACCTGGCCCTCCACTGGCCATGGAGGGATAGGCCTGGAGGGGAGGAGAGGGTGTGGGCTCCAGCAGTGTGTTGGCCAGACTAGAGAGGCTCACTTAAGTGTTGGAAGTGGCAGGGTGAAGAGGTAGCCGGAGTCTTTGCTACTAGAGCCTGGTGGCCCCGACGATGTCGGAGGAGGTGTTGGAGTTGGAGAGTCTTGCTTTGCTCTGCATGAGCGAAATGGTAGTGGCCCGTTTGAGCTGAGTGGTGCTGCTAGAATTTGGAGAAAATTACAAACAAGTAGGAGAGATAGCTTCTAGGACTTGGAAGTGGTGAGTGCGCAGCCTTTTTGTCTTTCAGTTATTTTGCTGAGTCATTTTTCCCGTCGCTTGGGAAGGATTGCCAGCTGCTTGTCCGCCAAGACGCCTTGTGAGGCCCGGAGAAATGGGGACATATAATAGCTGCCGAATTGGACTTGGAGTGGATTAACCTCGACTGCTATTCTCTAAGTACTACAGGATTTGTGGGTTATATTGATCACTGAACTACACGGAAATTGGATGAATGCCATTGCTAGAGGTTTCGGGAATCACGCACTTAAAAAAGCAGTCCAATTTAAACAGGAGGTTGAAAAAGGAAAGGGTGTCGTAAATGTACAGTGGTGTGTGAAAAATTTTGATGTTGCAATGTTGTAAAATTCTCATAAGTAAGAAAACGTAATTTTGTGCACTTAATTGAGCGGCGTTTGTATAAAACGTTAATGACGAACAGAGACTTAAAAGAGATATGGTAATCGTAATTTTAATTGGACTGTTATATGAATGTGCAATTCATGTATTGTATTGTAAATGAGCGGAAATATATATCTAAGAAGTGTATTTGTAAGTCTTAAATTCTGGGTTTTCCCGAAGTAACACGATACCCGATTGCTGTGAGCATTGATCGGGGTGATCTGGGGACTTGCCCAGTATTTAAGTGAATTGGAATTTCGGGGCTTTGGCCCGTTGTGTTTGTTGTGTGTGGGAGCCGAGATTTTAAGGGGCCTTCTGCCCCATGGTCACAAGCGGAGAGGGCTCAACAGCAACACAAAAATTTAAGTTTTTCTTTCAGTCAGTTATGAAAACGAACTTTATGTATATAACAGCAAGTTTTACCTCCACGTTGAATTAAGTCAACAATGGAATTGAAAGAAAGCATCAACAGGTCTCCACCGTCTGTTCACTCATCATGTTCTTCCTATTTGTCACAATGGTATTATACTTGATGAAAAACCTTTCAGCTTCGACGCTGCCTACTGGTGCCCATATGCTGTGAAGCACTGTTTCAGAGAATTCTAGATACAGTAAACCCTCGTTTTATCGGACCTCCATTCAGCGGACTTCGGATTTAACGGACAAAATCTGGCAATACAAAAGTATTGCACCGTCAGGTCTACTTGTCACATGCATCACAAGACCTACCTGGTTATTGTGCTTTGGTAAGTGACATCAGGCTGGCGCACAAAAACCGCGTAAGACGGTAGACAGAGCTATTTTTAATCGCGCATCGGGGTACATGCCGTGTTCGGTCAAGAATGATTGTCTACCTGAATTTTTTTTTACAGAACTGTAAGATCAACAGCGCAAGACCTACCTGGTTATTGTGCTTTGGTGAGCGCCATCAGGCGTGTGCACAGATAGCCGCGTAATACGGTAAGCAGAGCTAATCAATCTCTCATCAGTGTTTTGATATATCCGGACAAGAACGACTGTCGTGTCTACGTGAGTTTTTAACGCAGTTGATGTACGCGATAAAGATTATGCGTTTTTTAAAATGAAAAAGTGTCTGCAGCAGGACAGGAAAGAAATACACCCTAGAGTGACTTTGAAGTCAAGCAAAAAATTTTAACTAATATAAAAGATAGAAGGCCGGTGTTTCTGTAGCAAAGTTGTGTGATGATTATGGTGTCAAGAAACAAACCAAGTCGGACATTGGTAAAGCCAAAAACTAGTTAAATAGTTATGTGTTGAAATATGGTGAACAAAAAAAATGGCACTGTTGGACCCAGGAAACACGTGAAACTTGTTCGCGCATCTTCACACGACGAGGCAATGTATGTTCAACAACGCTCGTGCAGTGTAAATGTGAGAAGTGTAGAGAGATAAAATGTGCTGCGGACAAACTAGCGCAACACATGCCTTTCTCACGCTCGGCATTTCCGTTTCTTTGCCCTTCAGAAATTCTCAAGGATGGCGGCTAGATTATTATCTCACAGACACGGTATACGATAATGCGTCGCGATGCAAACAGCGGTAGTTTAGATGGACATTTTTTGTTATATATTTCGTAAATGAACACTTTACTGTGAAATACAAAGCTGTAGCTCAAGTTCACGTGTCACATGTTACCGCCCACCGCCCTTGGTTATCTCAATGAGCGGACAAAGGCACGTGCTTATCTTTCTACTCCTACCAGTCAGCACAAACCTTCCCCCTCCCCCGCTTCCCATTATTAGACCACAACAAACACGTTGCGTTATTACACGTATCACACTGCTATAAATCTATCTGCTTGTCTATTTTCGTGTGCCAATTTTGGAACTTCGCGATTTACCGGACATCAGATTTACCGGACATCAGATTTACCGGACCACACCTCCCCCCAAATAGTTCGGTAAAACGAGGGTTTACTGTACTTGATCCTCACAGCAAGTAATAACTGAACTATATCAACTTCACACCCTTCTCTCAGATTAGATGACAGCTGTTTGTGAAAGTAGCAGTAGCCCTCAGAAAAAGTGTCTTGAGTCGTTCCAGACGTAAATGGATGTTGTTTTCATGTCAACCTGTAGTTTTGGCCAGCTGTAGCGGGATTAAAGAGAGCACCTACACCTTGGTAAAACCAGTTGGTTTCTGTGCCACCCATGTGGTTTGTTAGTGTCTGATGGCATCTCGGCATACAAGACTTGATCTGTCCCTTGATTTCCTCTTTCTCAGTTATTATTTGAATATTCATTTAAAAGCTTCAGAGCATCTTGTGGGAATGCACCATCAGCACATCGTTGCAGACTGCTTTGCTATGTTTTCAACTCATCACACAAGTTGTGGGCATAGGAGTATGATGAACCTTCCAAGTTGGTAATAAGAGCTTTCATTGTGCCACATGTTTCACTCACAAATTTTATTTGTACAGTGAACCCTCGATAACTCGGACCTCGATGTCATGGACTTCGGATAACTCGGACAGAATTTCAAAAAACAAATTTAATTTTAATTAAATTATTTTTGGGCAAAAGTCATAAGAAAATTGTGTCTGCCTCATTTAAATCCATCACGTTTTATTTAAAAACAGTATTAAGCTTTAAAAGCAGTTGCTCATCGCTATGTAGCCTTTAATAATCCCACCGTAAAATATGTGGCAGGTTCCATGTGGTTAAATGTTGCTAGCGAGGCGCGCGAGTAGAGATGCAACTTAGCAAGCGCGCGAGTAGAGATGCAACTCAGCAGGCAGACCTCCCTTCTTTATCTTTCCTCCCTCTTCTCCGCGCGAGCCACACAAGCACGTGCGTCATAAATAAACACTGCAGTATGATGCTGATGAATTGGACGGTAACTACAGGTCACAATAGCACCTGAATGGAAATTTATTTTGTTCAGGTACGTGCGATAAATTCAAGATTGCAAAACGATTTGTTCCGGACATTAATAAAAAAAAATTAAAAGCCATTGGTTTGCATTGCAATGTAGGTAAGGTGGTGAGAGGGTTTTATGGCCCTTTAATGACGTCTTACAAGCCGATGTGGGTGAAGTGAGGTGAAAGAACAACACAACATCCATGCCCGAGCAAGGATTCGAACCCAGGGCCTCTCGCACCGTAAACTGGCGCCTAACCCACAACGCTAGAGGCCGGCGCGATATCGAAAAAATAAAACATGGCTTAATAAATTATGAAAAAGGGGAGGGGGCAGAAAAAAGCTTTTGCCCCGGGTCGCACATTCTAGAGGGCCTCGCTTTTGAAAAAGTTAAATGGTTAGAATGAACGGGCTTTTATTGAGCTCCCGTTAATGTTGATGGTATCTGTGAAATTTATTTTAAGTGTAAAGAGTGTGTAAAGACGTCACTGATCTATGACGACGCAGCCAAGGTAAGATAGCATGGAGGGAGGCCTACAAGCGCACATTATCACTTCAACCACGGCTGTGACTTCAACTAAAAAAAAAGGAGGAAAGGTAGACTGAGATTTACGTTGCTCCTGGCCCTCGTATTCTAACAAAGAAGCCCTGGAAAAAAACAATTTCTCGTAAGAAACTAGCAGCTGGCAGCAGACACTGTGACATGTTGTTGTAGAGCAATTTTTCACGTAAACATCTCGTGAGTTGCGTGTGGTCACGTGCGGTGTTTTTATTGCTGTTTAGACTGTACCGGTTGACCTTGACTACTTCCGCTCGTGCTCTACCACCCTAGCTTATCTCACACACACATACACACGCACGCACAGACTGTCGTCAGCCAGACGGGAGAAGGGCGTGAGAACTTTTATGTGGTAGAAGGGTGCCTTGGTGCCAGCTTCTAGCTCAGATAAAAAAGATCAGCCAGAAGTAGCATAAACAATAAATAAAAAAGAATCTGCCGGCCCAGGTTGTTTGACATTCTTTCTTTTATAGTTCTTCCGTTACAGTGATAATTTCCCCACTACCCCCTCCTGTAAATTGATACGTACAAAGCAGTATATATTGCCGCTTCTTTTGCTGGTAGAAATGATAGAGTACTGATTTCCTCTCGTTTCTTGTAATTAATATGACTGATTACCCCTCCTCCCCGGATGCCCCTCGATAACACGGACAAATCGTAACTCGGAGAGCTTCTCCCCCCTTTTAGTCCGAGTTATCGAGGGTTCACTGTATTTTGATCTTCCGGTTCAAGTGCTGATCTTGGAACATGTCAACAACATAGGCACTGCTACTGTTGGTAAACTCACATCCTCAGAAGAAGCTGATTAGTTCCTGCGTGTATTCAGCTAAGTATTCTACGGAAGTAAACCATGAATTCTGCCTTGTTAGTATAGGTGCTGGAAACAAGACAGCAGGTAATTCAGGATGATGTTCTTCTAAATATGCAGTATATGCATTTTTTATCTTTCTCGAATGAGAAATGCCATTTCAGTTTTGCAACCAGTGTGTTCAGTTCCTCAAACTTCTGGAGTTAAGAGTCGCCAATGAGACTAAATTTTATGTGCCCAGCACTGAAAGCAAATAAGATTTTCACCAAGAACTGTCCTCAAAGCAGTAAAACAAGTGCCCATATATCGGGCTGAATCAGAAACAATACCCCGTTATCATACGACACGTTGTACTTATTCAGTGTCTCCAGTACAACCTGACTGCATGTTGTGTCGTTATTTTATTTAAAAATGAGCAGTTGGCCAAATACATGTCTTGCACTGCTGTTGCAGACACAGTACGAAAAAGCATAGCAAAAGCTCGTCTACCTAAACTGTCTGTAGTTTCATCAACCACAATGACATTTTGTTTGTTTGGCAATGCTTGTTTTATTTCATCTCGCATAACTTCACCAACCAAAGGAACATAATTTTTTTTTTAGTGTAAATGATTGGGGAATGTCACCAAAGCCAGGAATGTACTAGTTGATGTATTCGCTTACTGCTGGATCATCAATTTTTCGGAGAGAGATGTTAGGCCTGAGAAACATTTTCACAGTCTCAACAGTAAATTCCTGTTTCTCAATTTTTGCCTTTTTCCAGTTTTGCAGTGTGGTTGGTAATGTTGCCTGATATTTTTTGTCATTTTGCTCAGTAAATTGCTTCTGTCTGTCAATGTGACCTGATGTCTTAATGTGTTTTTCAGATGTAGCCCTTTTTTCCCAGTTGATATGAAGATTGCATAGCTTGCACATGAAAATATTTGTATCACTCACGTAAAAATAATCAGACTTATGTTCCGATGCGCACAAATGAACACAAACTGACTTAGTCCGCCTCATGGTAACACAAACTTCACTGTAAAATGTGATCATGTTATCAAAATTCCACGTATGCCTGTAACTTTGCTTACAAACAGCGTGAAAACTAAAAACAAAGAACAGACAATATTGATAGCCAAGTAAACTGCACCGTATTTCTTGCAAGTTGCGCTACAATAGGACAATCAATGTATCGAACCTATATTGCATAGTGCACATTTTACTTCAATAATTTAATAGAGAGAATATATTGTGGCCATGTTTTATTTTTTATGCATTGTTTGTTAAGTTGTAGGCAATGCCGAAGAAAGCATCTGAAGCAGTTTATTTTGTTTATTGAAAATGGCAAAATGGCGGTACGGTTTGTTTATATTTACGTGGTAAAATTAATGTAACAGCAAATGTTGTTTGATAATTGATATGAAAATATATTTTCTAATGTTTGCTTTTCCTGGCAAAATAGATAGAGATGTTTTTATGATCAATTTGCAGGAATTTCGGATGTTTGCGTTTATTCGCAGCTATAACGTAATTACAATTTTTCACCCGCTCTAAATATCACCTTCGTCAAATTTATTAAAAAAAGGCTGTGTCTGGAGGTGGACAGTTCAATGTAGCAATAGCTTCAGGAGGGCCAAAAAGTTGTTTACTGAGAAATATGTTGTAAGTTACCCAGATTTTGGTAGAGAATTTTATTTAAGTACAGATGCGTCAGGTTATGGTTTAGGAGCTAAATTGTTTCAGAAGAATGTTAAAGGTAAAGAACACTTGATAGCTATGTTGAGTTGAACTCTGAACCTAGCAGAGAGAGCATATACTGTAACAGAATGGCAGTCTCTGACTGTAATATGAAGTTTAAATAAACAAAAATTTAGTTTTGGTAGCAAAATTGTAATATTATCTTGTCATCATTCTTTAATGTTCTTAAAGTAGTGTAAACTATAAGGAAGCAGGCTTACGAGATGGTGCCTAGCATTACAAGAATTTAACATTGACATTGTGTATGTAACAGACAAGGAAAACAGGGATGCAGATTTATTAAGTAGAACAGTAATGGATGGTGACAATTAGATAATGGAGGAAAGACCTAAGGTTGGACCGGTGATAGCCAAGATCCAAATTGAGGAAGATGGATTTACTATGGAAATTCAATGGCATAAGGGGAAGGCAATGAGAAGATTAGGTGTGGAAGCAGATAATTGAGGTACTGGAAAATAAGAATAAAGATTTGGTTGACACACAAGTGCAGAAATTACTGACATGGTACTGTTTAAGTGAAGGCATTTTGTATCGTAGGGAGAATTTAGCTGTTTGGAAATGGAACTTTGTGTTTCTAAAGATTGGGTGCAACATCTTATTTGGCATGTACACAGGTTGACAAGGAATTTATAGGATAAGAAAGTATATTGCTTGCTTCACAACAGTCAGGGATGGAGAGCACTGTAGGGAAAGTGCTGAGTACTTGTGACTTATGTCAAAAGGCTAAGTTTCCTAACAGAAACTGGGAAGCACCATGGGAGGCCATTATACCAACTGGGTCAGGTGACCTATTAGCAGTAGACTTATATGGGTCTCTGCCTAAATCCAAAGGAGGGGTACAATACATTCTGGTAGTGCAGTGAAACCTCGTATTTACCTTGTTATTATTTACATTTTTCAGCAATTTGTACATATATCTTCAGGTCCTGTTTGTTTGCCATTTAGTGCAATGTTAAATTTTCCTGCATACGCCATACCACATCACCAAAATTTTAATTTTCCCCCGTTTACAATTTTCACCACCCGAAGACAGTACACAAGATGTAGAGAGTCACAGATATCGAAGAAAGGACCTCTAAACGTGTTTGGAAATAGAACAGAGATGAAAGTAGGTGTTCATGTGCATATCCGTAGAGGAATGACCGTGATCATGTGTAAAGCTTGCGCTCACGGCACGTTGAATCCAAGATAGTGGTAAGGGAATTGCCACAGCTAGCTTTATTGATTGCCTCAAACGCTATTGATTGTTGTATTCACATTGGCAACATTGATCTCTTTACGTGCGTTCGTTTGTCTTTGTTTATAAGCGCAAATAACGGTAACCTTAACCTAAAATTTGCGAAACAAAAAGTTCTGTTTTAATATCATTTCCGTTTTAAAGCAGTCTGTTTAGCTGGTTATATAACTGTAATTTAATGGAAATAAAATAGCTGACAACATTATTGATAAACCTAAAATTTAAAATCATTGAGAAGTGCTGCGAGTTCATGGGAATGAGTTGATCTGAGTAAAGAACTTTCTATTTGCATTCAAATGTGTACTATTACTGTCTAAACTCATGATAGCATTGCAAAAAAATTTTAAATGCTGAACAGTCTAACCAAGTGGTAAAAAAAATCAGATCTCTAACATTTTAAGATCTCCTCAAGTGGTAATTGCACGTGTAGTGTAATGCGTCTGCGCTGATGATTAATTAAGCTACTATACCATCCTCGTTGACCACCAATGCTGGTTACTGCACCAAAAATGTGACGGGTCGAGACGTCTGGATGAAGTTACGTTATTGGACCATATGTGATCGTATAGTGGTCCATAAGGATCTGTTTGCAGCAGTCTACTAAAAAAATTAAAAACTTGTTGGAGTGACTGTTTTATTAAATGAAATCTTTAAAAAAAATCAGCTTTACATACTGAAAGTTTTAGATTTCAATCATAATAGCCTTAAAACATCAGCCTGATGCTCCCGGGAAAGAACAGCTCAACCCCAAAAAATTTATGAATTTAAACAAAGTTAGAAAAAACTAAAACAAGTCAGACATCTTAATTACACCATTCTCGCGAACGCACGAGCCATCCACTCAGCGACTAAAGCACTGAAAAATTTTGTTTGACTACAGAATACTCATGGCTGCTCAGCCACATCTCTCCCACACAGCCCACGCACCGTTCCAGACAGCCATCCTTGTTCACGCCCGAACAACAACTACCACACAACCATCTAGCTCCACGCTCGAGCAAGAAGTAAAAATTGCCGACCCCCGCGAAGCTTGCTCTTTGCCTGCAGCGCCTCTAGCGGCCACCCAACGCACCAAGGTAAAAACGTAACTAAAACATAATACTAAATTAAATATAATAATAAATTACAAACTTTATACATCTAAACCACCAGCAAAGTGATAATATAGCTTTGAAAACCATAAATTATTTGATAATTTACAACATAATTTTTTATAAATTTGAGCTGCATGTCCTTCCATTGGCCCAAGCCAGCCCGCGCAAACTTATCACCGTCTCTCTCGCACACTTAACGAGCAGCGGCGCACGTGCACTTCGTGAAAAGTAAAAGTATTTTAAAAATGGTAAAATCTAAATACAGAGATTCCAGGAACTGGGTAGGCACACCTGTGCCATCAAACTACACTAGCCAACAATACACCCAGCCCTGAGTTACAATACAGTAACAGTTAATCTGCAAATGATAATATCAAATTAAAATTAAAATACAAAGTAGCCTCAACCTAAACAAACCAAATTAAATATTAAATTTAACAATTTCAATACTGATACAGATAAAATACCAAACTCCTGTCAACAATACCTCAAGATAATTAAATAGATAATAGCAAATTTAATAAATCAATCATAAGGAAATAAATAAAATAAAAACAAGACACTAAATAATAATGGCCTACGTGGTGGGTGGACTGTCTCACAACCCCCCACTTGACATTCAGAGGTTGTCCCCCTCAATCCTCTGTGTGTCAAGTACAGAGTATAGACCTGCAGGTTATCACAAATACACTAGACAAAATACATTTAGAAAAACTGAAAAGAGCATCACATTACAACAGCAAACAATTCAACAGCAAAATACGTAGCATAGAAACCTCATTAAAATCACCAAAAAAAGAAACCTCATAATTAGCACAGTAACAGTACACAGAAAAGCAGCAAATCTTGCACTTTACAATTTACAATATGAACATTTGTCAAAAAATACGCATCAAAAGAAAACAAAAAATATTACATTACTACTGAAACCTTTAAAATCCATTATCATTTACTATGTGATCTTATCAAATTTTCAAATATACACAACTGTACTGCCAGGAAACCCCAAAACTAACATTACCGCAACTCAAATCAAACTTAACTATGTGTACATGTCTGCAAATAAAACTGAGTACAAAGCAAAATCCAAACAACCAAACACAATATTAAATATTTTTACTTCAAAATTCTCTAAACTCATCAACATAATCAACATTCTAAAGCAAATCACAAATAAAATATAATTAGGAAACTCTTTACGTTATCTCCTCATATGGAAAAATTTACATCAATAACAATCTGGGTTAGATCATCTTGAACTAAGCTTGAAACACACAAACTCTTCAACATTTTAAGAAAACCAGCACACTCTTCGGACAACGACGGAGTGGCAATCAAACTCTATTAAAGTACACTCAGGTCTACCCATTGGACAATGACGAGGCACCCCGGCAGAAAAAACAAAACATATATGGCGCACCCTTTGGACCAACGCGGAGTGGCATACACACAACAAAATATCAAACACTCAGGTATGCCCGTTGGACGACTACGAGACATCCTGCTCAAAATTAAAAATCACCTCAAAAACAAATGCTCAAAACCAAAGAGCCAAATCACAGCCACTAAAAGTATAGGTGACCTAAGCCAGAGAGTTACAGACAGTTGATTAAAATTATCAAAACTTATATCTCACTGAAATTATCAAAACTCAAAACTTTACTCTAAGATCTTCCACTCGAACAAACTTACAATAATGTGCTCAGTGCTAAATTAAATGTGTTACATGTGTGCAAAATACTAACTCTTAATCTGAGTTATGGTCCTGCCAACAACCACAACAAAAATAAAAACCAAATACAAACCAACACATCTGCAAAATAAAATAATTACATGTTAAAAGTGTACAAGTAATTATGTTGTTTCAAAAGTGAGTTACTAACAGGCAGTAAAAATCACAGTTGCGGAATGCATGCCCTGGCGATTCCCTTACACCCAGTTGTGATCGGCTGTTACCGATTAAACCAAAGCCACATCAAAACTTTTTAATTAACATTAAACAGAAAAATACAAATTTCCAGTAATTACTCAAATTCAAATCAGAACATCAAATAACTGGGTGCAGATCCCCAGTTTCCATTTTACTCCTTTAAAACTGTAACTGCACTGCGAGGAAATAGCACCACACAAGACCACAGGTCAAAACTACTAGTATTATGTGTACATGTAATCCAAGACACTGAGTACACACAAAAGTCATAGATACAAAAATTATATTCTTCAAACAGAAAATATAACTACTATAAATTAGCCTTCAAGAAAACACTAATTAATGCATTATAAACCTATAACTTACTCTCTCAACTTACAAATCACCAAAGCTCATAAGAAAATCTCATTACATACTGGATTAGCTCACCTCAAACTATGAATCATCACCTTCAAAAAACTTTAAACACTTAAGTAAAATTTAAGAACACTCTTTGGAACGACGACGAAGTGACAAGTAGAACAAATCAAATATCACAATCAGACGTACCCTTTGAATCAATGACGAGGTACCCTGTACATCGTAAAACCAGATTAAATGCACCCTTTGGAACAATGACGAGGTGGCATATACACAACAAAATACGAATCAAACACTCAGGTATAGGCCTACTCATTGGACAACAACAAAGTATCCTGTACACAATATCATTATTACTTGAATTACTGAGCCAAAATCACGGCCACGGAATCCAGAGGTGACATAAGGCAGGTAAGTAATTACCAATTAACTTAAAATGTTCAAAACAAATTACTTCAACTACTCAAAACCTTAAACTCAAAATACACCATTCAAATTATAACTCACAACATAATGTACTCAGTGTCATTTAAAATATTTTCCAAATATTACTATGTGTGTTAGTGAAAGATAAACTTACTACTCTGTTGTGGCCCTGCCTGGCAACCACAATCACAGAGTGACAAAACAAAATCAAACCAAACTATTACGTCTTGCAAAAATTAAATTACTTGACAAGGAGTGTATGTGTGTTGTATTGGAAAACTGTGATACTGAAAGGCAGTAAAAACATCCATAAATTATGGCATGTGTACAGTAACTGTTCCTCGACAGCCAGGTAAGTTCTGCTGTTACGTAAGACTAAGAAAAACAATATCAGAATACAAAAATGCCCCAAAACACAAAATTACATACCATAGCACAAACCAACCCTCAGATTTCGCCATACTCGTGCAGTCTTGTTACCTTTTAAATTTTACCTTACCCCTGCACCATTCCTGCACCACCCATTTTCTTGTGTCTCTCACCACACTCCATTTCTCGACTTTCCTCTCCACTGACCAACAATCACTTTCACCTTCCTGCTCGTTCACACCCTTGAATTTAACTGCCCCTCTGTGTCACACTTGCACCCTCCACTGTTCACATACCCTGCTGAATTCTGATCCTTCAAGTACTCTATCATCAGTCCAGCAAAAAGCTCTTTTCAACTCCCATCTTACTTTAGTTTCCCATGTGCAAAATATATGAATTTTACTTACAGGTCCCTTAGCAAAACCTTCACTCAACAATACACAGTCACACTCGTCCACATGGTTGGCCTCACCAACAGCATTTAAATTTTCTACAATTTCTGGAACATTCGCAACATCAATTATATCAACCAAAAATTTACCCTCCTCAACGTTCTGCAGTTCTATCTCCGCCTCTACCCTTAGGCCTAACTCTTTTACTCTAGATGAATCTTTTACAACTTCAATAAAGTCAGCTACCTGATCTTTTAATTGCACAACTTCACTCTTTATCTCATTGTGTAATGTTACTAGTTTATCTTCAAAGGCTACAACGTTTGTACTTAACCCTTCAATCACACCAACCAAAGTCTTGGTTTGTTCCTCAATTAAACCTTTAATTAATGCCGCTAAATCCATGTTCACAGTTTACATACTAATCGCCAGTAAATTTAAGACACGTTGCAGTCAGAACAAAACACACTTTTTTTTTTAAATTTGAAAACAACTTCACTCAGTGCAGGATAAATTTCGAGACAAAACAATAATGTAGGACACATACATTCACATGCTGCAATCGCCGGTTACCTGCTCACGCCACTTCCCAACATGTATCACATTAATTACAATAATCATCTCTGCTGCTGCTGCTGCTGCTGCTGCTGCTGTTGTTGTTCCGCTGCAGGAATGTTGCTGCGCTGCGCTGCATCCACTGTTGTTGACATCACCGCTTCCCTAGCTCCCGGCGCTACTCTTTTTCATGCCGATCCTGGTCACGGCACCAGAAAATGTAGCGCGTCTGGCGCTAACTGAATGAAGATAAGCTATACCATCCTCATTGACCACAAATCCTGGCCACGGCACCAAAAATGTAGCGCATCTGTGCAAATGATTAATTAAGCTACTATACCATCCTCGTTGACCACCAATCCTAGTCACTGCACCAAAAATGTGATGGGTCGAGGCATCTGGATGAAGTTACATTATTGGACCATATGTGATCGTATAGTGGTCCACAAGGATCTATTTGCTGCAGTCTACTCAAAAAATTAAAAACTTGTTGGCATGATTGTTTTATTAAATAAACTTTTTTAAAAAATCAGCTTTACGTACTGAAAGTTTTAGATTTCAATCATAATAGTCTTAAAACATCAGCCTGACGCTCCCGGGAGACAACAGCTCAACCCCAAAAACTTTATGAATTTAAACAAAGTTTTAAAAACTAAAACAAGCCACGACATCTTAATTACACCATACTCGCGAACGCACTAGCCATCCACCCAGCGACTAAAGCCCTGAAATATTTTGTTTGACTATAGAATACTCATGGCTGCTCGGCCACCTCTCTCCCACACAGCCCACGCACCATTCCAGACAGCCATCCTTGTTCATGCCCGAACAACAAGTACCGCATAACCATCTCACTCCACGCTCGAGCAACAAGTAAAAATAGCAGACCCCGCGAAGCTTGCTCTCTCCCTGCAGCGCCTCTAGCGGCCACCCAACGCACCAAGGTAAAAATGTAATGGAAAATTAATACTAAATTAAATATAATAATAAATTAAAAACTTTATACATCTAAACAATCAGTAAAGTGAAAATATAGCTTTGAAAACCATAATTATTTAATAATTTACAACATAATTTTTTTATAAATTTGAGCTGCATGTCCTTCCATTGGCCCAAGCCAGCCCGCGCAAACTTATCACCGTCTCTCTCGCACACTTAACGAGCAGCGGCGCACGTGCACTTCGTGAAAAGTAAAAGTATTTTAAAAATGGTAAAATCTAAATACAGAGATTCCAAGAACTGGGTAGGCACACCTGTGCCATCAAACTACACTAGCCAACAATACACCCAGCCCTGAGTTACAATACAGTAACAGTTAATCTGCAAATGATAATATTAAATTTAAATTAAAATACAAAGTAGCCTCAACCTAAACAAACCAAATTAAATAATAAATTTAACAATTTTAATACTGATACAGATAAAATACCAAACTCCTGTCAACAATACCTCAAGATAATTAAATAGATAATAGCAAATTCAATAAAGCAAACATAAGGAAATAAATAAAATAAAAACAAGACACTAAATAATAATGGCCTAAGTGGTGGGTAGACCGCCTCACAGTACGAATCTTCCCATAACAGTATTTTCAATTCCAGTATTGGTAACTTACACTGTACCAAATTTTATATGAGAAAATATGATAAATGTGTTACTGACACACAGCAATTAACTGGACAGTGGCTGAAAGGATTGCATTTAAGTGATATTCACGATGTGAGGGGGTTGCAGACCTGGTCCCTATTTAACATTTTTGATCTGTGTATGTATGTCTTGCTGCTTTTAGTCAGGTGATGAATCCTTTATGGCACTTTGAATATGTTAACAACACAACTATTGTTATTTTTCTTGTGTTTATAAAGTAAAATGTTGCTCAGAATATTGATTCAGACATTCTATGTAAACTTTTATAACATATTGCATTATTAAGCCGTTTCCAACCGTACGGGATTTGTACTACAATGCAAGGAACTCAATTTAATGTGATTGTGAAGTGTGAGATGTCAAAAGATACTCCTTTAAATTCTGAACAGATTATCTTCTTTAACTATTTCTGTACCGAGGCTATTTCAGTCTCTTCAGGGTGTTAGGATGTTTTATTTTTAGCCTAAATTTGGTAACAAGTGTATATTCATATATTTTTATTGCAACTGCACATGTATCTGTTGATAGAGCATTTTCCTGTAACTGATTGTAATAACATTTTGTTGTATAGTGAACTTTCCAGTGCCTACCATAATTTTGAGTGTAAACACCTAGTAGTGGTGGATTTGCCCAAGATTTCCCAACATTTTATTTTAGTGTATTTTTTGGCGATTTTTATATGGTAAAGTTTCATAGTGAACTTAAGTTGGCTGATTTGCTGTTTTCTTTTAAGTATCAGGTAATGTGGTGTAACTCTAAAATCAAGTTTCCCATATCAAGTTTGGTATCAAAATGCTCAGCATTGAATTTCCTAAATTCTAGCTAAGCGAGTTTTTGTTGTATACTTTGTCAATTAAGTACTAGTAGGCTTTATATAAATTGGTATAACTTTAAGGGAAGTGGGGGTCTTTAGCAGTCAAACACAGCGGTGCCGATGATGGGCGCAGCTTTCCTGGAATTAATGCCCTATAAGGCCATGTTGTTGGTGATTGGCTACAAGCCAGTGATGGAATGTTGAGGGTGTTTGTGATGTCGGCAAAGCTAGTTCCAGGGCGAGCAGAACTATTTTCTGCATCCGCAGTAACTTCCTATCTGTCTTTAAGTAAAAGAAAACCCTAATTAACATGTCAATTGTATTAATAAATCTAATTTAAGCTCAGGACAAAGTAGTTTAATAATGAATTGCAATGAAGGTATTTAACTCTATAACTACCACTTTGACAAAGAGTTATCAGTTAGCGCATGAATATGTAAGGGTGGCTGAATCAAGGCAAGCAGCGGACCTGGATGGAGGGTAGTCGAGTCGGAATTGCGAGGCGAGACCGACGTGTGTTAGGCAGATGGCCGAGATAATTTTATTTGGTATCGCGAGGTGAGACAGACGTGTGCAAGGCCCGGGGCCGAGAGAGTTGCTGGTGTGGGGTGGAGACAAGCGTGGCCACCCTCGCCAAGTTTAAGGCAGTTTGTTGGTTTTTATTTAAAGACTATAAGTGGTGAAGGAAGCGGCCAAGTAGCTGCAGGGTTTCTATTTTGTTCTAGTTGAAACTAAGGACCGTCATATTTATTCTTTTGTGTAATTAATGCATGTCACATCTGCCGTTGTAGTATTATTGGCGCGAAACTCCAACCATGCCTAAAGTGAACCTTGCATCAGACATTTTGATCCCGAGGGATACAGCAATGTAATTTTTTGTAACAAGTTGATTTTGGACAAACTAAATTAAACGTCAAGTGATTTAATCGGGAATTTGGCCTTTTAATTGTATCACCCTTTTTGAGACTCTCGACTGAAACTATCCAGCAAACAGTTATGTAAAGACGCATTACAACGGCAGGATCGGACAGAGCTTTAATCCCCACAATTATTCAAACCATTTAATTGTGTAAAATGTGTGGTTCTAATGTTATTGAAAAGGTGTGTTTTAGTATGCTCTTAAACTTAAAAGGGGCACGTGCATGCACATAGACTGAGAATCCAATGATTTCAGTGTTTTAGTTATTCCCTTATATATATATATATATATATATATATATATATATATATATATATATATATATATATATATATAACTGTATATTCGCGTAAGTTTGGGGACTCTATGTGAAGGAGTTTGTTGTTTGTATGAATCCCGTTATAAGTCAAATATATGATTATATGATTGTTTGTTGTTTGACAAACAATTTTTTATTATATGCAAATTGAATAAATGGGTTTTTGTGAAAATCTTAAAAATCTAAAAATTGAGAAAATAAAAATGATGTGTTTAAAGTAATTTGTTGCTTTCACTTTTAAATAATGTGGTTATTGTCTACAAATATTTCAATTTCAAGTGCTGCTATTTTTAGAAATTATGGAATCATTTTACGATATGTTACTGAAAATACAAAAGACTTGTATGTAGTACCGCAAATAGAAAGTTTCGTTTCAATTGAATTTGTGCTGTCTGAGATGTCCCTTCTAAATCTTAAATTTCAATTAAAGCAAACATTTAAAGTGATGGACATGCCACGCGTCACTGCAAAAAATATTGTGTGCCAATTAAAATTACTTTTTATGCACAAATTTTGATGAGAGTAAAAAAAATTGTTCTTGAGATATTGGAGATAAACAATTTTGATTGTTTTATGCAATCTTTCAAAATGGATATTTGAAAAACCTTAATGTGATGCTATTATTATTAGTGCCAATATACCAAGTATTATTTTAATCAGGTCTTAAAAGATGTACGCAATGGCAGATACAAGCAGTTATATTACATAAATTTTCATAGTTCTTGTTATGATCTAACAAAACACACATTTTGGTGAACATTAGGACCGTTCCTTAGTTTTTGAATATTAACCTCAGATTGTCGGATAGTGTATTTTTTTTAAATTGGTGGATGTGTGAGGATATGTTACATAGAGTGCAATGCCTTTACTAAACACTTGCTCTGTACAAATTTTCATTCAACCGTTTTTATGATAGAGTTTATGATATTCAAGATTATTTTTAAAAAATCTTTTTCGAAATGGTGGCCATAATAGGTATGGTTACTATAAAATATTTTACTCTAATCCTATAACGACTTCTAACGTACACATTTTGCTTAAAACTAGAAAAAAGGTTTCCAAGTTATTGTAAGAAAAACCCTACGTTTTAGGATGTTGTAATTTTTCAAAATTGTGTATGTGTGAGGATGGTACTGAGAGTGTAGTGCAAGTAGTAAGTACCGTCATTGTACCAATATATTTTCGTTCTAATCAGATCAATGGTTCCTGAGATACAGAAAACTACCTGAATTTTTAAATAGTGCACTATGAAAATTTCTACCTGGAAAAAAATTTAAATACAGAAAAGTTGTTAAGGCATGCATGGTTGCAGAATTGTTAGTTAACTACGAAGATTTTACTGGTGTTGATTTTATAGGAGTACAGACAGCAAGGTATTAGTAGCTACCGTACATTGCGACATTTTAGTTATAGATTTGAGTTTATGTCAATTTAATTTAATTTCCAGATTGATAATAACTTGCTACGAATTCATTTTAATGTTTAAAATCTGGTACAGAATGATAAGTTTAGGTTTGAAAAGCCAGCCGAATGAAGTTTGCCTGCATACAAAAAGTGAATCTTTTGAGCTAATAGCTGGAATACGTTTAACCAAACCAGGCACAGACTGGTGATCAAACGTCCTGGTTGCCCGAGTCTGGAATATAACGTTTCTCATGAATGGTAGTGAGAGCTGTGCTGCCATCTCTGGATCTCTGGGTAAGTTTTGCAAGACCCCGCCCACCCCTCGAATTATCGGCCAATCACAGCTGCTTTGAACTCGCCTATTGGCTACAGACATTGCCACAGCCAGTGGAACAGTCAAAAAGACTACAGCTGCAGAAATTTTTTCGCAAACTACAAGTTATTATTGTAATTTTTACTTAAAAGAACTTGGCAATTTTATGCTAACAGCGTCATATTGTACACAATACATAGAAATAATCATTACATACATAAACTAAATTTTTGTCATTAATAGCAGACTATTAGGTCTCTTCTTGTAGCTTAAATCATGCCATCCATCTTGATTTGCCAGACAGCGCTGTAGTTTCAATTTATTTTGTAGTAAATTGCATTTTATTGCTGCGCAAACAAACTACTATACACATTTATTGATAAAAAATAAGAATTTATTCCTATTGGAGAGTTGAAATTCAAAAGTGCCAAAAACCTGCTTTTGAATAACAGCAGAAAAACTTGGAAAACTCATTCTCTCACATATTTAATCGGAATAAAATAGTTTATTTATAAGAATATATCATGTTGACATTTTTGGCTGTTAAACATCAAACATATACAGACCTTCAAAATTCTGTAAATATTTAAACCTGAAGGTAAGCAGAAAAATCTAAGTGCCATACTAAGGAATATGAAAAAGGGTGCAAGTCCAATTTGATTCATAATGTATTGTTAAAAAGTTCAAAAAGTAACAGAGATGTGAAGGTGAAACAAACTCATATGTTCACTGAAAAAATCAAAATACCACTGAGAGACACACAAAAGAAACAAAAATTGTGCAATTGTCTTTTAGTTTTCCTTGTACAACTCCACGTAATAAGCTTTTTCTCCTATTGGGAGGTACTCATTTATGTTCCTTAGGTCATTTAACTTTTCCCTCGAAATTCGGTCAGTTGATGCGAGTTCGGGAAGGTCCAAGCTCTGCAAAAGACAGAATGTGATTCCTTTCTTGAAAGCATTCACATCTACCTTTTCTTCCAGTTCAATGTATGCGTTTTTTGTTAACACTTGACCTTTTTGTAAGGTGCCTCTTGTGACACAAATTTGGGCACCTTCAGAGATATCTCCATCTTTGTGATGTTGAGGTACTTCTGTGAAAGAAAGTGAACATTCTTTAAATGAGTTTTGTCATTATCGGTGAATTGAAACAGTTGAATGTCTGGCTTGTTTGATCATCTTATTGATGTCTACTGGCAGATAGGTTTTTGTGACCACCTTCCTTTTCTCTATTACAGCGAAGTAATGATCACATGGGAGATATAAATGACCACGTACTAAAAACCTCTGTTCACATATTCCTCTGGACACCGAGAGCCTCATTATAAATAGCACCATTTGATTTTTATTTTGACCAATGCAGTAACTACATTGGGGTGAATGTTCACAAACGTTTCTGTGAGCATGTACTGTAATATTAAAGTTGTTTAATTTCTTCCTCTCCCTGTGACAGCTTCAGTCCACAAACACGTAAATGCATCATTGGTATTACATACAAGAATACACAAGTTGTGAACTGAAAGTTTGCAAGAATAGAATATCTTAGAATGTGTAAAGGTGTGCAAAAACAAGACTTGTTCAAGATCCATAGCGAGCACCATTGTTGTGCTTTGTGGTGTATGTGATTCTATTATAGCAGCTTTCATCTTGCCTCTTGCTTTTTCAGCTTTCCGATGAAGCTAGAGTTGTTTCATTTTTTTTCTTCCAATGAAGCTGCATTTAATTTGGCCTGCAGAAAGTCACATATTCCAGAAGTGTAGAGTGAGGGCTTCCAAATCGCAGGTGTAATTATTCTGTCTTGAATAAAGTTCAATAATTTCTGTATGTAAATGAAGTATTAGGATGATTGTCTTTGAAAGCCGTGTACATTTGATTCAAATTTTAGTCAGGACTCAAGAAGCATTTATTTAATTTCATTCGACTGAAGTGGTTTTCCTCATATTGGAAATGATTCTATATGTTGTCGTAACTTTAGTCTTCGTCTCTTTCGTTATAGTGACATGATGTGCCCCTCCACGTTTTTCTTCAGAGATAGTCTGGCCAGCTTCCTTTTGTCAAGTAATAAACTCGCTGCGTTATTTCCCACTGCAGATGTATCTTGAAAAGTTTTTCTGCATACGTGTGTAAACCCACTTTTTCATCTGGAAGAACATATTTAGCTGTTCACAGACGGTGACTTCCTTACGGCCTATTTTACGTAGTGTCAGCAACATTTTATTAGCACTACTGTAATGAGACCCAACAGATATGTGCTCTGTCTTGATTTATATTTTCTACGAGTATAAACCATGGAATAGACTCTCAAGGTGCTCTGCTGATTTATTTTTACAACCAAACTTTCACATACATGTTGCTTGAAACAATAGAAAAAAGCAATGTTATTCAATTACCTGTGTATAACAACCCACTGATTCACTGATTGTAATGTTGGTAAATACACTATGAAAATGCTTGCTAGAGGTTGCTGCAGTAACCACTATCCCTTATGAGTTTCTTACGGGCACGTTTACTTGTTTTTTCCTCTTGTTTGTGTCCGTTTCATGTCAACCACAACCACCACACGAGAGTTAAACTTCAACAGCATTCTTATTTTCTGTATTCTACAATGTGTTGTTTCTACACAAATAAACACCATAGAGAAAGGGTAAAGATGCAGGACACCTTCATTATAAATAACACAGCAACACCACATGCAAATCAAACAAAGCAGCATCTGAATTAAATGTCCACAGGCAGAGCCACTTTTTTTTTTATTTTTGGACAGCATTAACAATGACACTTATACTCTCTTGAATATCACTAGCCATGGCACTTATTACCTTTTAAATATCATTACCCACGGCACTTATTCCCTCTTGAATATCACTAGCCATGACACTTATTACATTTTGATGGAAATCCTATCAGTAAAAGTATTACCTTACCTATATTTTGAAGATCATAGGTTTTGGAACATTTTGATGGAATAATCGTGAAAATATGGATTCTGGCACTTAGTCCCTTATGAATTTCAACTCTTCAATTGTTTTGTTATCAACCATGCAGCCATATTTTTACTACAGTGAACCCTCGATGACTCGGACCTCGATGTCCCGGACTTCGGATAACTCAGACAGAATTTTTAAAAAAATTTTAATGATTTTTAATTAATTATTTTTTGGTTAAAATACATAAAACATAATTTCTACTGGATTTTAATTCATCACATTATATTTTAAAACAGTATTAAACTTTATAACGTAGTCGTCCATCGCTACTTAGCCTTTAATAGTCCCACAGTAAATATCTGGCAATTTCCGTGTGGTAAAATGTTGCTAGCGAGGCGCACGACGCGCGAGTAAAGATGCAACGCAGCAGGCCGACCTCTCACTTCTTTATCTTTCCTCCCTCTTCGCCCAGCGAGCCAGGCACGCATGTGTATCGAAACAAACATCTCAGCTTGGTGCTTGTGAAATGACGGTAACTACGGGTTACAATGACACATAAACGGAAAATTATTTTGTTCTGGTATGTACAATGAATTCAGGGTTGCAAAACAAATTGTTCCAGACATTAAAAAAAAAAAAATTAAACATCATTGCTTTGCATTGCGATGTAGAAAAATTGGTGAGAAGGTTTTACGCCCCTTTAACAATGATGCTTTCAAGAGCCGATGTGGGTGGTGAAAGAACAACACAACATCCATGCCCAAGCCGGACACGATGAGTCACGCTCGCTGGTTGATGATGCACTGTTGATAACGTATTGGCGTCTGGAGAGTTGTACCGTTTTAAGCGTGAATCGGATTTGTCTATAAACTAATTCACGGGAAATAATAGTGTACATATAATGGACCGTAAAATGTAAACGTCTTATGCGGGATAATTTTAAACGATTTTCATTGAGTGACGCACATGAATGGATTAACAAGATTTTGTAGTCTTAATTTTTCCATGTTTACTATACACCGACAAAATCTTTTTCTTTACTTTAGAAGAAATGGTCACGTTATGAACGAGTAAATATAAATAGAAATGTGCATTTGTTATATTCAATGCAAAAAAATTTAGAAGGTAATTTATTTTGTAAACTCCTCAAAATGGCCGCATCCCATTTTTTGGGCCTAAAATTTGGTCAAAAATATGCGGCGATTACGCGAGTAAATACGGCAACTCTGTAGAATATGATTAAAATTTAATTGCTTTATGACAATTTGTGTAAGAATAAAGCTGTAAATTATGTGTTCTATGATGCAATTTACATACATAAAATTTTAAAATTAGTAGTGTTAAAATGTGTTCACATAATGTACAGTGACCCAGAAGGATTGTTAATTACAGTACCGTTTTTATTCATGTATACGAGAAAATTATTTTTATACCTTTGTAACTTTGTAGGAGGATTGAGTAACTATCAGGCTAGCAGCTGGCTGCTGCCTCTACGCTGTGACATACGGACGTAAGGTATTTTTCAATGTAAACATCTTGTGTGTGATGCGTGTGGTCACATGTGGCGTTTGTATTGCACGAGACTGTACCGGTTGACCTTGACTACTTCCGCTTGCAACCTCCCTAGCTTATCTCCAACGATCATTTCTTAACTCTCTCACACGTGCATGCACATTGGTTGTCGCCAGCCAGACGAAAACTTTTATGTGATAGAAGGGTGCCTTGGTGCCGCTTCTAGCACAGAGATAAAAAAAAGGATCAGCTAGAAGTAGCAGCATAAAAAAATAAAGATCTGACTGCCCACATTGTTTGACATTCTTTTATAGTCCTCCAGGTTAGCGTTCATTGTCCCACTGAATGGCGGCCCTCCCGTAACTTGATACGATAGTTACGTACAAAACAGTATTTATTGCAGCCTCTTTTTCTTGTAGAAATAATAGTGTACTAATTTCTTCGCGTTTCTTGTGATTAATGACTGATTACCCCACCTCCCCGGACACCCCTCGATAACACGGACAAATAGTAACTCGGACAGCTTCTTCCCCCTTTTAGTCCGAGTTATCGAGGGTTCACTGTACTACTGGACATGTGATCTAGGTAAGTTTTACTTGACTGTGTAAATAATTTACCCACTAAGGTACATGCTTAATGTGGAAAATCCTTTTGTTTTAGAAATAACTTTTTTTTACTACTGTATAATAGTATCATACTATTTTATATTTATCTTGTTCCCAATAGAAACAAGTGTGGTCAGAAGTATCTATGACTAGCCAACCTCTGTCAACCAGTCATTTTCACAAATCCTAGTAAAAAATTTTACAATTTTAAGGAAATTCTCAAACTGGGATAGTTTAGGACTTATGCTGTTATGTAAGGTCCCATCTGCATTTATGCAAATATTCAGTTTGTTTACTAATGTTCCTAGGTTGGCACCAATTTGCCTATACTATATTGTCTTCTATAGTCCTTTATATTTGTCGTGTACCATGGGTGTCGTGTGTCAAATGTCAATTGTCTTCTTTTCGTGCCAGAATCCCCTGGAAAAATTTGGTTACATGTTTCTGAAACATGTACTTCCTTTATAAGCCATGTATCTGTATTATTGACACATTTCCTGTAGTTACTTTTTAAGGTAAAGCCTGGTAATGAGAATTTGTCTGAAGCAATGAATGACTTACAAGAATGGCACTTTTTTTTCTTTCATGTATACATAATTTGATGTAATCTTGGGGTATTTCTTTGAAAAGGAGTAGATTTTGTGTTGGAAACAGTTCCAACATTAGCACAAATGGCTCTGCTTATAAGTTTTTACGGAACCATGAGTCTACCCAGTCACAGATCCAGCGATGAATTTTTTTGATGGGCGCGGGGAAAGAAGCAAATGTCTATAAAAATTTCGTGTGTGCATTCTCATCCAGGCTCACGTTTCTTACAAATTGTTCTTTTCATACATTACTGAATAAAAAGTTACACGAATTAAACAATTAAATTCAATGTGTGTTGAATAAAGTAGAGTACAGGCCTTTTCTGTACTCAGTAGCCCCTCTTCTTCACCCATGGAGCAGTCCATGGTATCTTTCTTTATCCTGTTACTGATCAATGAAAGTAATACTTAGTTGGAGTATGACTCCACCTCATCATTTGCATCACTCTTTCTCATCCTCCAATCAGTTTCAAGAAACACACCTCCATAGATGATACAATTCAGGTCAGCTAGAGCATGACTAGACTCAAAAGGATTCTAATAAGGAGATGGAGAAAGAATTTAATCAGTGTTTATCCAGTTATGCAGGAATTCTTGTAATCTTTTTGAATTTTTTTAAAAAATTGTGTGCTTACCACATGCACTATGCTTTTCATTCTTGCAACTTTAAGCAGCATGCCAGCTGTCCATTATACAGGGTGTAACAGAAGTGATGGTCAATAATTTACACATGGAAAGTACTGGCCAAAAGAAGCTACAAATGTCCAATAAACATGGGTCCAGAAATCAACCGTTGTCGAGATAGAACACATTGTTTGTTGCAGTTGATCAGTATGTAGGAACACATGGAATTTCTAATTTTTAAAGAAGGTGTTCAAAATGTTGCCCATGCGTCTGAATGCAACATTGAACTCGTCTCTGAAACAAGTTGCGAATCTTCTCAGGCAGTCCTGGTGTATTCTGTAAATGCGGGAAGGCTGCTTCAATCCGCAAGCGTAATTCTTCAAGAGAGTTGTCCTCAGTAGCATAGACCAGGCTTTTGACATGACCCCACACACAGAAATCCATGGGATTTAAATCCGGTGACCTTGGAGGCCATGGCACAGGTCCTCCTCTACCTATCCAATGTTGATCATACCGTCGAGTTAGAAGCAGTCGCACATGTAATTGAAAATGTGCTTGAGCACTGTCATGCATAAACCACATGTTCAGGCGTTGGTTCAGTGGATCATCATCATGAAGCAGATCTGGAAGTACAGTACGCAGAAACTGCCTGTACCGATCTCCGGTTAGTCTCTGTGGTAGGAAGTGTGGTCCAATTATGCGGTCTCCGAGCAGTCTGGCCCAGACGTTCAACAAAAAACGTTGCTGATGTCGTGACACGTGTGTCGCATTAGGATTGACATCGGCCCAAATGTTACAGTTATGGAAGTTGAAAATGCTGTCACGGGTAAACCCAGCTTCATCCAGGAACAGAATACTGCTTACAAACAGGGGGTTCAAAGTACACTGTTGTTGCATCCATTGGCAGAAATTCTCTCTAGGAGGGAAGTCTGCATTGTTGACAGCTTACACATGCTGGAGATGATACGGATACAGTATTTGCCGATGTAAAATCCGCCACACTCTCATATGACTCAGCTTTTTCATACAATCGTGCAGCCTGAAGTGCACTGCCATTAGCTTTGCCAGACATGAAGTGCATGTCAGCGTACTCTTCATTAGTGTAACCTCCATCCATGGTTCCTTTACTATCGTAACTGATTGTCTGTACGGCACAGTGCATGTAGGGAGCGAGGGGAGTAGTTGCATGCGTCAACAACCTGATACGCGAACCCATACCTTGAGATACCAGCGTAATTACCTAGGAATCCAAACACATTTGGAGTTGGTTCCCAATTCGACTTGTTACAAGAACTCGACAACGGTTGATTTCCAGACCCATGTTTATTGGACATTTGTAGCTTCTTTTGGCCAGTACTTTCCATGTGTGAATTATTGACCATCACTTCTGTTACACCCTGTATTTGAAATTTTTAATTCTTATGAAATCTTTCTGGATGATTAGATTTTCAGATCATTACATCAGAGATTGGCGATATTTAATTGTCTTATAATTGTGAATACATTTCTGGAACTGTATATATATCTTGACGTAAGTGTATTAAGTCATTAGAAACTTTTGTTCTGTTCTGCCAGCATTCACTGCCACGCCAGAAAGCAGTTGTTGATGATCAAGAACTAAAATCTCGCATCATTGCACGATACAGTTATGTGGATAAAGATGACGATGTGAGGGAACACCGTCCTGTTGGCCCAAAATCAGTAAGCATTTCTACTTAGGCCTGTTTAGTGCTCTTAAGTAGATGGTTGTGATTTTAATAGTTATGTATGTTCATTGTTAATTGAAGCATGAGTAGTTTATCTTCCTTGTTTGATTTCTTTCTAGTTCTTTGTAGAATAGGCAGCAGTGATAGTTGTAGAAAATTAGTGCTTATTATGTATTTTAATTTTTTTTTTGTTTATTCAGTTTCAGGTGCCTACTTCAATTTTTTTTATTTTGTTTTGAATGCTGGTAGCTACAGCTGCATGCCTACAGTTTAAAAGCACTCTGTTTCAAGGATAAAATGAATGTATGTAAATTTTTTTTTTTTTTGTAATTTAGCTTAAGTAATTTTTTTTTGCACATTTACTTTAACTTTTCCTTAGTTTTTTTCTGTGATTTACTACTTGGTAAGTAGTATTAGTACATAGATACTTTAGACTAAAATATTACTGTTATTTGTTGAAGATCAAACATTTATCATAATTAATATGTAATTTTCTTTTAATAATATAAAAAATAAAATTTATTCAAAATTATCTAATACAATTCAAATGTAACTAACACTGTGTTTGCTCTGATATACAATGAATAGTCTTTTCTAGAAGTGACTCAAAGTTTTATTTGATTTAGAGAGAGAAAGGTTTACCACCACTCTTGCCTGCAAGTAGGTTAGTCAAAAATGTGGTTAGTACTTGTTAAAATTATGTAACTATTTCATATAACTTTTTTTTTATTTTCAAAATTTGTATTTGTATAGTTAAATTGTAAATATTTGGAAGGCAATTTTAAACATTTTTCAACTCCTACAATTTTATATAAGATTTTTTACAATCAAAATAACTAAGTAATTCAGCATTTAATTAGCAGAATTCCTGTGCATAGATAAGAAAACATTCAGCTTATGGGTCAGGATTTCCAGAGAGAAATTTTTGCGTGTGATATGACAAAATGCTCAGGCTGATGGTGTGTGCCTCTGTTTATTTGAACTTACAACATAAAAACTTTTGTTCCCCTTTAACCAACATTGAGAATGCAGTGTATAGTAACCAGTGTTTATGAACCAATATTAACAATATGGTACTTGCAGGTTGTGGTACTTTCCGGCTCTGCCTCCAATTACACCAACTTATACCACATCAACTAGGTATTAGAATTTCTCTACTCCTTCATAAGCTAGCAGTGAACATGAAGAACTTCTTATTTAGTTAATTGTTGGTTCATAGCCAGGCATCAATAACAAAGATATAAAGAATAGTATGACTTTTTTAGTGCAAACTTAATGCACCTTACGTACCCTTACAAGACAATAGCACATGTACATATTACCATGTGGACGCAAAACATATAACCCAATACAGTTAGCCAAATGCCACAAGAAAACCGGTGGGCCTCTGTAATAACAGATAAATATTGAAAACAAATTAGGTCGCTGACCGCTTCCTGCTATGGTTCTTATAAAGCTAACTTGGCTCTCTGGTCTCTGTGCTGATCCCACACACCTCGGAGTTGCATCTGCCCTGGACCACAGCTACTCGAAGAAGAACCTCTCACCTTGGCCTCACACACCCCCACGTGAGAACAGCACGAACTCACCCAAATTGGTGGCAAGGTTTGGGAGCCAAATATCATTACAAACCCACGTTCAGACAATTACGAACACACAGGATTTAGTCTACTGCCTTTTAAACTTACAGACAACATGCTGACTCCAAAATCTTTTCTTATAATAAACATTAATAACAAAATAATTAAATAATTAAATATGTGAAACTAACTGGCTGGAAACTGGGGGGGGGGGAGGACTTTGGTGCTCCTACATCACCTTAATGCCCGATAAAACCCTAAGACTGGAATGCTTCTCTTCACTGGTCTATGCACCACCCAGACTGAGTGCAGAGCAACACAGTGGAAGCTATAACCAAAATGCCACATATTTTAAAATAACATCACAACCAAAATAATTACAACAAAATATTACTTAGGTAATTTACAAAGCTCCTCGAGACAAGTCTTAGGCTAAACACCCAACAAGGCTAGTCTATGATGACATTTAACCAACATGAAACATTATATCGAGAACTCTTGTACATTAAATTTACACTTAGATATGATAAATGACATACAAGGACTTGTAACATCTGAGTACTCTGCCTGGATGTATATACTATACACACACACACATATATATATACATATATATATACACATATATATATATACACACAGTGAACCCTCGATAACTCGGACCTCGATGTCCCGGACTTCGGATAACTCGAACAGAATTTTTAAAAAATTTTTTAGTAATTTTTAATTAATTATTTCTTGGTTAAAAGACATAAAAAATCGTTTCTACTAGATTTAAATTCATCACATTATATTTTAGAACAGTATTAAACTTTATAACATAGTCGTCCATCGCTACTTAGCCTTTAATAATCCCACAGTAAATATCTGGCAAGTTCCGTGTGGTAAAATGTTGCTAGCGAGACACGCAAAGCGTGAGTAAAGATGCAACGCAGCAGGCCGACCTCTCACTTCTTTATCTTTCCTCCTTCTTTTGCCTGAAAGCGAGGTACGCACGTGTGTCGTAAACAAACATTTCAGTGTGGTGCTTGTGAAATGACGGTAACTACGGGTTACAATGACACATAAACAGAAAATTATTTTGTTCTGGTATGTACAATGAATTCATGGTTGCAAAACTAACTGTCCTGGACGTTAAAAATAAAAATTAAAAATCATTGCTTTGCATTGCGATGTAGAAAAATTGGTGAGAAGGTTTTACCCCCCTTTAACAATGATGTTTTCAAGAGCCGATGTGGGTGGTGAAAGAACAACACAACATCCATGCCCAAGCCGGACACGATGAGTCACGCTCGCTGGTTGATGATGCTCTGTTGATAACGTAACGGCGTCTGGAGAGTTGTGACGGTTTAAGCGAGAATCGGATTTGTTTATAAACTACTTCACGGGAAATAATAGCGTACATGTAATGGACCGTAAAATGTGAACGTCTTATGCGGGATAATGTTAAACGATTTTCATTGAGTGACGCACATGAATGGATTAACAAGATTTTGTAGTCTTAATTTTTCCATATTTACTATACACCGACAAAATATTTTTCTTTACTTTAGAAGAAATGGTCACGTTATGAACGAGTAAATATAGAAAAAAAATCACATTTGTTATATTCTACACCAAAAAAATTTATCGGATTGCAGATCTAGCCTGCATGCCAATGAGATTTTCTCAGTTATATACAGCTATACACTAAACTAACAGATATTCAATGATGGGCATAAAAATTTAAAATAAAGTTTCCTCTGTCTTTCATCCGATGATACCACCCATCTATTTCCAGAAACATAAATACTCTTTGCTGACTTATTTTGGCCTCCATTTTCTTCCTGTCAGTATCGAACAGGACATTGTTAAAACATTTTTTTATTAATTGACATACATATTTATCATGTAGTATCATTGGCACAAGTGTTTATAAATAAATACTCTAAAAATTTTGAATAAATTGACTATGACGCATCACTTTGTGGGCATGCCAACAATCTGTGATGCATCTGCTCGCAGGGGAATGGGGTAGCGGTGGCGTCGGAGAGGACGTCAACAAGCCTTCCCTGAAGGTGGAGTTAGAGAGAGCCTTCTTTCCCCACAGGACACAGGCTTAGGTGGGGCCATTGCCTCCCACAATCAGTCGGCTTTCTCCCCCAACTAGCGGTTAGATTTTGGGTTAGCTGGAAACTAGGATGTGAGCTAACCGGAAGAAGGGGGAAGGGGAAGGGTGGCTATTTTCCCTTGCCCTTATTATTTCTGTGGGCCTGGACGAGCTGCAGGAGTGTAGCCACACACTTGAGGTCTCAGTGCAGGTGGTCACAGTGTAGTGCTAGTTTTGGTCCTCGTCGGGCAAGGTTGGGCGGGAATGGCGGTAGCAGGGACACTCTTGATGAGAAGGATTCCCAGGGAAAAGGAGAGGGTCTTGACGTGTGATATTGCAGTTGGGCGTGAGGGTGACGGGACTGATTTGGGATGGGTGACAGGGGCTGGTCTTGGGTTACATGCTGGTGGTGGATGCAGGTGTGGCGAACCTCCTTTCTGAGAGACCTTTCCAGTGTAGTACTGTCCCACCGCTGACGATAAACCGCAGACAGGGTAGATAGATGGGTCGACAGTCTCCCAGAAGAGGTAGCTTGCCGGTCTCCGAGTTTACTTACTTGTAGACCCAAAACTGCAGTATACTCGAAGAGAAATGAATTAGGAGTGGGTAAAAGAATGGAGCCGGGATCAAAGAGCTAAAGAAGATACAAGGGGACGTCTGTTTTAATTGTGTTTTATTGCTCATAATAGAACAGTAAAACAATCCCTGTGCTAAGTTGTTACTGCAGTGAGGCGGCGGAAGCAGCAACAGAAAAGCACTAGTGCCTGTGAGGAGGTCAATCCTGTTGACGTAGGCTCGGCTTAACATTTGCTGGCTTGTGTGGTGGCTGACACTCTTTCTCATCCGACGGGCGACTTCCCGTGAACGCGTTCCGTCGAAGGGCAGTGGACGCTGGAACCCTCTTCTTCCCGATGAAAGAAAGTTGTAAGAAAAACTAGCAGAAAAAGCTTAGCAGAGAAATCTGTCAGGGTTTTGAGTGTGTTATTTCAGCCGGCGCAGGGAGGCGTGAGCGTACTGGATGAATTTCTGAACAACAGCTTACTGGCTGACTCGACGACACACACTCTACAACAGCAAAAGTTGCGTCTTTTGTACACGCACTCACGAGCGTGGAAATGATGAATAAACTCTTATTGGCCGGCCAGCATGGAGGAGGAGTGCACAGGTTCGATGCGTACTCGAGGTGGCTGACGGCAGGGATTGCTTGTAGGGGTGGTAACCCTTCCTTCTGAACTCGGCTGCTTGTACAGTAGGAAGTGTGTATCCAGGCGGTGCGCCGTAATCCTACAGTGCCATCCTATCTGCCTCGGACAAGGACGTGAAAGGACTAGCTGAGGATGGACGGACACACAGGAAATAATAAAGGTGTTGTCTGGTGCGGAATACACGGAACATATGTAGGATAGCAGGGAGAGATGGGACAAGCTGTGGGAGAAGAAGGGGACTGGCTTAAGGCAAGGCGGAGGCTGGAAACCACAAAACAATGCTGCATAGCTTGCGTCAACTAAATAAATGGTTTTTTGATTTCTGATAAGTTTAATTTGATAGTCATTTGGGCTTGTGCGAGGTTGTTTATGCTGATGGCTCAGTTTGTGGCCGTACCTCGTCAACACACAGGCAGCAGGGCGCATATGGTGCTCCTTCTCGCCCCACCTCCCAACCTTCTGACAATTGTTCTTCTGTTTTGCTTTGATCATTTTTATTTTTGCACGTGAGCCATTGGCGCGAAAACAAGAAGCTAGTTCAGCTAGTCGCTGTACAGTGCGTATCGAGTGATTCATCATCACAGATTGCAAATCACCCATCTCCTGTTGCAGGGCTCGCATTTGCTGTTCAATTGTAGGAACCCAGAGTCTAAAATAAACTTAAATTACCAGACAATATAACTAGGAAATGTCATTCTAGAAATAAAATTTCTTTATAACACAAACTGTCCGTAGAAAACTATATTGTAGACAGCTTTAGACTAGCAAATCTATTTGCAATTATTCTGATTACAGGCTGAGTAGAAAAGAATATACCAAATTTGAAGGTCTGCATAGTCACAATCAAACAACTTACAACGTTGTACTGGTGGTGGAACTTCCCCAAACTTTACCAACCAACCTAGGAGGTCCAGGAAGGGTAAACCAATAGGGTAAACCAATCAAGACAGCTCCTAGGCCAGCCAAACAAAGAAAGGGGAAAACAGTACTAACGTGGACACAAGTTGTTGATCGGTGCTCCTTATTATAGGTCAGAGAAAGGGCCGAGCCTCCTTTCCCCAATGCTTCACATCAAAGATAATTAATTTAATTTTAAATTTGGAGCATGAGAGCCTGTGTATATTAAACTTTATGAAATGAGTTAGGAGGTCTAGTAAATAAAATTGTGATAATTAAAAAAAAATTTTTTTTTTTTAATACCTTGATCAGTAGAGTTGATAACAATAAATTCTTTGCACAATGAGTATTTGGTGTATGTAAATTAACCAATACGGTACATTAACAAATCAAGAAAAGCTTGTATGGCTTAATAATATCATAATTAAGTTAAACAAGGGGATCCCCAACACAAAAATTAATTAATTAACTTACATTTTAATATTACCTATTTTAACAAATTTTAAATTTTCGTTGTTCAATTAATTTTGCAGAGGTTGTGATCGAATATTAAATAAAGTCTCAAATAGAATAATTAGAGATGTGTGCACATCAAGTAGTTAGGACGAGAGAAGGGAAATATATATATTGGCTGGACTTTCCTGGCTGTCCTTCATGGGGGCACTCTTGCCACCGCCGAAAGATGTTACTTCTCCATCTCGCCCATGGCTACCGATGACAGTACAGCAAAAGGACGAGTAGAAATAAAATTACTTCTACATCGGAAGTTGTAGACAAGCCAAATCCCTCAAATTTTGGATAGGCTTCCTTCTACATAGCAAAGAGTAGAAACTGCATGGCGGGAACCGCTACATTAAACAAGCAAACAAAATATAATTTTTAAAGAACGTCATAAAAACAAAGTAACACTAGGGCGCAAAATATAATGAATTGAAAGAATAAACTCACCCTAGGCGGAAAACTTGTCGGATTACGACATTATAAACGGATAAAGAACACTAAGTGTTTGGTTGATGTTCACGCCATGATGTGTAAGAGACAAC